>JABCKB010001198.1:0-10795 GCA_013184455.1 Fusarium continuum
TTATATATTAGATATATTATTTATAGCTATTACTGCAGTAGCCGAAAAGCTAGTTCTTACGGCCCGTACTATCTCTAGAATCTAGCTCCAAGCTGGAATAATCGGATTTGATCCCAGCGTTCTACTTATAGAAATCGTCGATGGAAATCTTATTGTAGTCTGCAATACCTTGATAGGTTATCGTCTTGCCTACGATATGGAACTTATTGCAGTTGGACACAATACCAGACTAAATAGGCGCAGGTGTAGAAACCCTATTACCAGTAGTTGTTGGCTTTGCTGTTGTTGTAGGCTGAGATGTCGATGCGATGATACCAGCACAGGCATAAGCACCTAGCTCCAAGTTGGAACAGTCGGACTTGATCCCAGCGTTCTACTTGTAAAAGTCGGAGATGGAAATCTTGTTGTAGTCCGCAATGCCTTGACAGGTTGTCGTCTTGCCTACGATATGGAACTTGTTGCAGTTGGACACCATACCAGACTGAATAGGAGTAGGTGTGGAAACGCCATTGCCAGTAGTGGTGGCTGTTGTCGTTGTCGTCCCTGGTTCAGGCTCATCGGATTCAGTCTTGAAAGTGGGCACGAGTTTATACGCAGCCATGCAGTAGCTTTTCTCCTCTGCGAAAGCATAGTCAGGGGAGCTTGTGTCAAGAGAAGGGTTCCTGAACAGATGTGTCAGTAGCTGGGCTATACTAGACGTCAATAATTGACAGGCTCTTACCAGTTTTCCAGCTCCTCGAGGGAAATACCCCACACCTCGGCCAGTTCCGCGCACGCCGAGAACGAAAAGCTCCAACTCATGTCGTACTGTAGATCCTTGCCGTCCATGAAGATGTGACAGTCACTTCGCGTACCACTAGCTCTAGGGAGGTAAGTGGTCACATCGGTGATAGCGGGCGCGGAGAAGGTCGCGTTGGGCAAGTCGTTGAAGTTTATATCAGCAACAACGGTGGTGGGGTCAACGTAGTCTGGATGGCCAGGATACATGTTGATGGGCCCCACAGGAGAAACACAGTAGGATTCTTTGGCGTAGAGATTCGTACACTCTTTGTTGACTCCTTGGTTCAGGAAGAGAAAGTCTTCGAGTAAGATGCTGAACTTCATGATGATCTGGTTGCAGTAGTCGCCAATCTCCACAGAGTAGAACTGGGCACAGTTCTTGTTTGTACCGTTGGCGATGTTGGAAGGCATCGGGGCCGGTGTGGCTACTGGTACCTTGGTAGTGGCTGGGCGAGTGATTGGGGCGTAGTCTTCGTCGTCATGAGGCTCAAGACAGATGGTGTGGCCTACGGATAAGGACAAGCGGCCACAGGACTCTCCGAGCACAGGATTCCCTTGCAGAAGGACGTGAAAGGTCAGCCATCTTGGCCTCTTAACGCGAGCACGAAGGAAAGGGAAATGCTACTCACATGTGTATAGCTGCACCTGGGTAATATTAGCAGCGGCGGCGATACTCTGACATGTGTCTTTGGCTTGAACGGTGTACGTCTTGCACTTGTTCACAATGCAGATACCCCCACCTGCCGCCGGGAAGTCCTTGCAGAAAGCCTTCAACCCGTTGTCGTACAGCATCCAGGACGTGGAAACACCATTGGCCTTGGAGATAGAGCGACAATCATCCCCCAGCATTGACAGTGTACAAAACACCCGAGCAAGGCGCTGTTGGGACTGTGGTGGTTGGTGTCCTATTAATCAGGTTGGCTTAGCATAAGTTCTGGTAGTATTTCGGCGAGATGGGCTTACTTTTCGATTACCGTAGTTGCTAATGGGAAGCCAGATTTGGAGCAGCTCTTGGTTAGACTGGCGTAAGCCCCTTGCAAATCATAACCATTTGGATAAGAGGTGCCGGCCTGGAACTGAAAGGGCTTGATAACGCAGTTGTCACACTTGTCGACGGAGGCTGTGACGCTAGCTGTGTTGCATGTTAGACTAATAACACAATCACATCTGATCACGGGAGTTGTCTTCTTACCTTGACCAGAGGTCTTGTCAGGAGAGTTCTCAAAAGCCCAGACATTGCACCATCTGTTCCCATCCTTGATACAAGTCCTGGTGAAGTGATAGTAGATATCCGTCGCTATGACCGAGACATGAACAGGATCACTCCCAAGCTCATATTCAATAACATCTTCCTCGCCGCACTCTGTCTTCAACTTGGCCTCAAAATTGGCTAGCGAAGTGCGGCAAGCATCAGTACATGCCTCCTCCAAAGAGGCAAGCGGAACAGGCTCCCTCTCAAAGAAGCTGGAAACTTGTGAAGGACAAGCAAGATCGACCACCAAAGCAGCTTTGCAGTTATCCGAGAGATCGTAAGAAGGGAGTGCATCTGGAGAGATGTACTGCCAGGCGACAGCTGCCTTGGCTATGATGGCAAGATTTGAAAGAAAGAGTAGCCAATTCATGACTTGAAGTCAGTAAGACGAGAGACGAGAATGACAAGAAGTTAGGGAAGAGAGAAGGGGAGAGAGGGGGGAGGGAACGCTCTTCAGGGAAAATATCACAGGGAAATGGAGAGATGGTCAAGACACGGACGGTGATGAGAACCGAAGCGAAGCATTTCCATCCGTTCAGCTCGACAAGGTGATTGTGGGACTTTAGCGTCGGCGCTTGGAAATTGTAGGAAGGTGCAGAGTTCTCACAGAGTTAAAATCCACGCAGGTAAGGCTCTGTAGTGCAAGTGCATGTTCTGATTGACGGTGCTGCCGGTTGAGTACTGGCGATCCAGGCCGTGCCAGGCCGGGGCCACCCCCACCACAGTCATAAGCACATTCACAATCACAATCACCTCCATGAGGCCCATGTCAAGGCCCGAGATGGCGGCGGACAACTCGTCTGCCCTCCCATTCCCGACAAGCTCACCACGGGCGCAGACCTCATCGCAAAAGTGAGGTACACGGACCGCGATACATGTTCCGCCAAGCTCGAGGCCAGATCAGCCCTCACCACAAGAGCAGACCCTATCATCGTTGCGGTCCCCAACGATCCTTACTCGTGCTCTGAGGAGAAGCCCTGCAGCAACGGTGCTTGTTGTTCCAAGACTGGCGTTTGTAACTATGGCCCCGAGGCCTGTGGTACAAACGGCAAGTCACCCAACGACAAGTGCTGGAGCAATTGCGATGCCCATGCTGAGTGCGGTCGCTATGCCAAAACTGCAGGCCAGAAATGCCCTCTCAATGTTTGCTGTAGTCGATATGGCTTCTGCGGCATGACCGCGGACTACTGCAAGGTCACCGATAAGAAGGAAGAGAGCTGCCAGAGCAACTGTGCCCAGCCCGGCTCAGGAGGCTCTGGCGGTAACGTCCAGAAGCGTGTCATTGGATATTATGAGGCGTGGAACTGGAAAAAGAAGTGCATCGGCATGAGCATCGAAGACATTCCAGTTGACGGCCTCACACACATCTACTACTCTTTTGCCTATATCCAGCCCAAGACGTACAAGATAGTTCCCATGCAAGACGAAAAGGACGGCAGTCTAACTACCGAGACCTTCACCGAGTTCACTGCCCTCAAGCGCAAGAATCCTTCGCTCAGGGCTGTCGTTACTCTCGGTGGTTGGACCTTCAACGACAACCACACCATCTGGCAGCCTGTCTTCAGCGACCTCGCTTCCACCAGTGCCAAGCGAGCCACCTTTGTCGGCGAACTTGTCAAGTTCATGGATCGATATGGCTTCGATGGCGTCGATATTGAATGGGAGTATCCTGGCGCTGGCGACCGAGGTGGTAAGCCAGATGATGGCGAGAACCTTACCAAGCTATTCAAGGACATCCGCGCAGGATTCGACAAGATGTCTGGAAAACACAAGGAGATTTCCTTTACTGCTCCGACGAGTTACTGGTACATGCGTCACTTGGATCTTACTGCATCGGCTAAGGCTGTTGACTATATCAATGTCATGTCCTACGATCTTCACGGAATCTGGGACGCTGATAACCCAATAGGTTCCCAGGTTTTGGCACATACCAACCTGACCGAGATCGACCTCGCCCTGGACCTCTTCTGGAGAAACAAAGTCGACCCGTCCAAGATCAACATGGGCATCGGCTTTTATGGACGGTCATTCCAGCTGGCTGATCCCTCTTGTCACAAGCCTGGTTGTCTCTTCCTGGGTGGTGCCAAACCGGGACCGTGTACCGACAACTCGGGTACCTTGTCATACTTTGAGATTATGGATATCATCGAGAAGTACGACCTGACACCATACTGGGACAAGAAGGACGCCGTCAAGTATGTCACCTGCGGCGGTGATCAGTGGGTATCCTACGACGACAAGGACACCATCGCGCAGAAGATCGAGTTTGCCAATGCACTCGGCTTGGGAGGTCTGCTCATCTGGGCTATCGACCTCGACAACACCCGTCTCGACGCTCTGGCAGCTGTCTTGGCTCCCAAGAGCTTCAACGCCCACAAGGATCGCTCGAAAAAGACCCCGTGGGTGGACCTTGGGACAGGCCATTGCACTGTCAACGATTGTGGCACGACTGGCTGCAAGTCTGGATGGATTGAGGTTGATCAGTCCCTTTGCGACCGTCTAGCTGGCAAGAAGACAAGTGTCTGTTGTCCTTTTGCCTCGGCTCCTGATCCCGAGAAGTGGTGAGTGTCCCTGACCTGTGACCAAGTGGCTACATTACTGACTGACTATGCTATAGTACCTGGAGAGGTAACGGCGTTCTCTGCAACGGCCAGTGTCACGCGGGAGAGATCGCGCTCGCGTCCAGTCAGCACGCTGGAGGCGGCGATGTATGCACCGACGGCCGCAGATTCCTGTGCTGTGAAGCAGAAGCTCAAGTGCCAGACTGTCGATGGACGGGCTGTAACGAGAAGTGCGATTCTTCCACCGAGAAGGAGTTGACGTGGAAGAATGGAAACTGCAAGGGCAAAGACGAGAAGAAGTTCTGCTGCAACAAGGAGCAGGAGTGGAGGAACTGCAAGTGGCACGGAAAGCCAGGCAACTGCTTTGACAACCATTGCGATACCGGTTGGCAGGTGGCCTTGACTACATCCCACGGAGGAGAGGGCCATGACTGCGGTTGGGCCTCGAACCGGCATAGGACCTATTGCTGTGATCCCCCCAAGGGCGAATCGCCCTTCCTCCCTGTTCCTCTCGAGTACCTGTTTCCCGATCCTCCCAATGAGGAAGAGGCAGAGTCAGACTACCAACTCAAGGTAGACAACACTTGGGGTGGTGCTGAGGATCTTCCCTTTGCTGAAACACCCGAGCACTCTGCTTTTGGCTTCATCATCATGACGAGTCCCGACGAGCTTCAGACCACCCTCGACAAGCGTGACGGATCTCACTGGGAAGTCTTTGACTGCCATGATTCCGTTTCACAGGAAGAGCAGACTGTTCGTATGGTGTGTACCGATCGCAGTGAGAACTCCAACTGCGACAAGATCTATCTCGGCCACGGAGCTCCCGGTACGATCGTCGAGATGCCCGAGGGATGCGGTCCAGGCAGGTACGCCGTCGTCAAGGAGCTGTCGCCTAGCAAGAACCAGAGTCTTCCACAGCATCTCTACAAACGCGGCATTGAAGAGACTGAGTCTGTGTTTGACTTGACCTTCAACTACGACTTCAGACGCGTGCCGCGCGACCTTGGCGATACTCAGATCCGTATCGACTACAGCAACGAGAACACGTACTGGAACACCATCGTCGACAAGGCAGCTGACAGCAAGAAGCGGTATTTAAAGAGATCTGTCAAGAGAAGTCTCAAGGATACCTATTGGAAGAGGAGGGNNTACTGCAGCAGCCGAAAAGCTAGTTCTTGCGGCCCGCACCATCTCTAGAAGTCTCAAGGATGTTGGCGGCAGCCACAAGCGTTGGCTCGAAGAAGAGTGGCGAGAAGACTTGCACGAAGGAGCCCTTTCCAAGGGCGATCTTCACAAGCGTTGGTTTGGTGAGACCGCCCTCGACTGGCTGAAGGCCATCTTCACGGGCGTCACAAACAAGATGGAGCTCCAACACTCCTACAAGGAGGACTTTATTCTCAGCTTCATCGACCAGGACTTTACATGTCCCAATGTGGACGGCAAGCTCGAGGTCTACGCCGAGATGTCGGTCGAGGCCAACGTCAACTACGGCTTCACCCTGATCGGCAAGCTTGGCGGCTCATATGGCATCGACATCTCCGACTCGTACCTCTACTACCACACTGGCGGTAACGTCGACTCCAAGTTCGTCATCGACGCCGCTGTCACGGCTCACTTTGACACTGGCGATGTGCTCATGTTCAGCGCTGATACCTTTGGTGCGGCCTTCACGGTCCCAGGTATTGTGACGATTGGCCCCAACTTCAAGCTTTATGGACATTTGGAAGGCAAGGCAACGCTGGGCGTCAACTTTGAGACCAAGGTCAAGCTCGCCGAGTGGGACGTCTACCAGACCTTCCCTGTCGTTAACAAAGACTGGGAGCCCGATGTCTTCGACCCTTCCGATAAGTCTGGCAAGCAGACGCTCGAGCCTGAATTCGAGTACGGCGTCTCGGTGAGCGGTCACATATCCGCCCACGTGAAGCCCACCATCACCTTTGGCATTGACTGGAATAAGAAGTTCACCTCACTCGAACCCTGCGCCGTGAACCTCGTTGCCGATGGGCACGTCACCTTTCATGCTGAAGCCGAGGCGGGCAGCAGCGGGAACAGCTTTTGTTACGGTATCGACGTCGGTGCAGATCTGTATGCTACCCTCGAGGCGCCCAAGATGTTCTCGTGGGCACTTCCCGAGTCTCCCTTCATGATCATGCCGGCCCAAGACGTGACCATCTTCCCGAGTGGCTCCAAAGAAGCTTGCACTACTCCCAGTAGCACGAAGCAACGCCGCCGAGATGCCAGCTTCGGCCAAGGCCACATCAACACCACGTCCGCACTATCGAAACGTGCCACGAGATATGGGCCTCTGGTACCGTGGATCGACGGCCTCGTGTGCCCTGGCGACATCGACGTAGGGGAGATTCCTTCCTGCGCGGCATGCTCAGGTGGTGACGACACTCTGCAGAAAAGGGAAGAGACCTGCTGGCTGGACCCAGATGGCTCTAGGGAGGAGAGGTGCCCTGCCGATGATGATGAATCCAATGCCCGCCGGTCTTCGGGTACTCTCCATCGACGCGACCCAAAAGAAGTCAAATGGAAGCCCCACACCGGCGGTCCTTCTATCGATTTACCGTTCCCCGATTATTCGCCTTGCTCCAAGGCCGGCGGTTCAGTTATTCGTTATTTTGGATATCCAAAAGAGACCAGCCGACAGTGTCACGTGGTGCTGGAAAAGTACACCAAGAAGGATGTAGATCCCGGCGAATACGTCAGTAAGTCTACTTTGAAAGAACCCGCATGCATCATGATCGAAAAATACACTAACTAGCATGGATATACAGCTGAGCATATCTACGAAGCGCAGTACCTCTCTGGCTTCTTCGCATGGTTGCGGGACGGGGATCTTCCGGTTGGATATAAAAACCCCGACCACGCATGGATAGACGAAGTTCTTCTCGGCCTCGGCGGATCAACCAGAATATACATAGGCCCTGGACGGACCCTACAGGAGAACATGTGGAATGAATTGGCCATATGCATTGGCGGATATCACCAGCCCGGAAGATTGGTTATCGCTCACAAGGGGGTGAATGGTAGGAAAGCAAAACTCTTTGAGGGGACGACGCCTGGGTCATACAACGACGAAAAGGACACACCTACACGCAGAATGCATCGCAATGCAAGTACTCACCCTCGATTGCATTCACTCAAGACTAACTGACCTTGCTTATCATAGTTCGCTGGCGTCTTTTACTACATGCGCCGGTCTGAAATTTGGTCCGGATTCGTCGAGACGTCTCAGGCTATCGAGCAGATACTCGACGACTTTGACATTGAGTACAAATGGGACGAGACAAAGGCCATGAATCACGGTCAACTGACAAGACCTACCAATCGAGTTCGGGGGCAGCCCACGCCCGGTTTACGTGACCTCTACTGCTACTGGCTTGACCTCAGCTTGGCTGGCATCGAGGCTAAAGCTGCCGCTTGGCTAACGGCGGCAACAGCCAACTACAAGGCAGACTTTGGGAGCTCTCGGGAAGGTAAGAAATGGCTAGATAATGTGCTGACCTCGAACGGGTACATCTCGGCATCAAAGCTCAAGTTGCTCCATGCATCAGTGCAACACAAGAGCCCAAACCCTGCAAACCCAGACATTTGGACACAGAGTAACTACCAAGGCTTATGGGCGTCTGATTTGGGTGCGGCAGGGCCGTTTTAGGGAACTTGTCCTGAGAGTACTGGAGTTGGTTGAGGTAGCAAGAAGGAATGACGTTGATGGGCACTATCGTGATGGATACAGGATACCTATATAACCTTGCTGTACTTGAGCTACTGAGCTACTTAGATTCCTTTACGGGTGCTATCAAGTTTGTCATGTGAACAAGTCCAGCCCATTGTTTCTGTCTGACATTACCCAGACTTCCAGCCTAGCTTCAGCGCGTCATCGGTAGCTTCGCTAGCGTCTCGCGCCCAATGGTCATTACTTCTGTCGCCCATCCAATGTATGAGCCCGCCCTTGTCACCTGCTCTCTCCCTCGCCTTCATATGCTCGGAATGAATAGGGTGTCCGATCGGATCCCATCTGACCGTTTCACCTTCCTCCCATTCGATGGGTATGGGGTCAAATTTGACGAGGCAGACATTGTAATCTTAATCAAGACCTCATTGGATGTCTGCATCTAAATACATAAAGAGCCAGCTACGGTAATTGGTGAAATACCAGTCCCTACTCCTTTTCACCCAGGGTAAGCCCGGGAGTCCTTCACTTGTGCTACCGGACTGAGGCTCATCATCATCACCAGAAGACAGCTCCTCAGCTGAATCATCCACTCCTTCTCCACCCGCCTCATGCTTCTTCTTCTCCTTCAAGGTCATCTTCACCTTGCGGACCTGGCGCCACATGGCACCTCGAGCAGTAATCTCGCCACGATAATGCGCAATACATTCTTCGGCGGTAGCACCGGGTAAAAAAAAGAACTCGTATCTGAAGTCGCCGGCGCTATAAAGCAAACGGCCGCCCTCCTCAAGACCAAAAACGAATTTGCAGCCGTCAAAGTCGCGTGGGATTTCTGGGTTAACCATGTAGAAGATCCAAGAGGGCAAATAAGGTAGATTGGCCCTGTTCCCTGACCCGGACCACGACATGAGGCCGAGTTGCCGGTGTGATTCTTGAAGATAACGTTGTGACATTTGACCTTGGATGGCAAAGGTCTGGGTTCGAGGCCTCTGGGGGGCGCTTCCTTGCAGATGGGGCCATGCTGAGTAGGGATTGGGAACCATCGCGACGGGCTTAAGAGAGATACAATCTTAACAGAAGGGTAGTAAGGATGGAGGAAAATAAATTAAAAGGGGGTGGTTTCATTGGGGTTGCCTCAGTGATGACCACTGCAGCCTCTCCAATGTTGCCGCACTCATCGAAAGTCTCTGCGACGTCAACGTCAGCTTAGCAAGGCTGAAAGATCTCTCACAATCAGTTGCCATCGCCGGGATAACAGGTATATCAAGAGCCAGCTGGCTAAGCACAAGGAATAGTCCCTAGTAAGCCATCCGCCACCCGATTGGATCCTCAGTTTCTTATGTTTCCAGCCGCAAATAGCGCCCGAGTTCGCCGCCCATCACCGTTGCTCGAGCTCTCCTGCTTTTCACACATTGTTTAAACACACTATCCTCGTGTATCTTCCGTGGCATGCATAGCGATATCGCGGTCTCCGCAATTGCCTTTTGCTATTCATCCGCTGCCGTCGGCCGGCTGCAGCGATACCGGCGGTCAAGGTAGTCGGATAGAGCAAGAAAGCGAGTTTGGTTTGACTAGAGTTGATGGACACCATCGTGATATAGGATATATAACCTTATTGGACTTAAGCTACTGAGGCACTTAGATCCCTTCACGGACGTTATCAAGTTTATCATGCGAACAACTCCAGCCCATCGTTCTAACATTACCAAGACTTCCAGCCTAGCTTCAGCGCGTCATCCGTGGCTTCGTCAGCCTTTTGTTCCCAGTGTGAACACAATCTCCAGTACATCCAATCCATAACCCCCTGTTCTTCGTCTTCTCTGGCTTTCTTCCGTGTTACGTGGACAGGGTGTTCCATCGGGTCGAACCTGCGAACCTCATCTTCTTCCCATTCCTGTTCAATGGGGTCAAACGTGACGATATCTATCTCACGCTCCGCACCGTCAGCACCTCGGCAATCGATATTTGCATGTGGATACACGAAAAACCATCCGCGGTACATCCCAGAAGGGCAATCGTGTTCGTGTTTGGGCCAGACCAAGCCAGGAAGTTGTTGATTGTTGGCAGTGGCTTCTTCATCAGAAGAGGACACGGATGTCGTGGATCCCAGACCAGAACCGGACTCCTCTGCCGGATCATCCTCCACTGGTTGGGGGTTTTTCTGATTCTCGAGCTCCATGGCTCTCTTGACCTTGCGGATGTGGCGCCATATGGTGCCTCGAGCCTTCAGCTCCCTGAGGTAGTGCTCATGGCATTCTTCAGTCGTAGCGCCTGGAAGGAAGAAGAACTCGTACCGAAACCTGCCACCTCTTACGTGGGGATGACCATCTAGAGATGGTGCGGGCCGTAAGAACTAACGTATTTCACCGCCACTCCGTACACCCCGTGACCCCGCACACTTTTCCCACCAAATAGCTAGATCTTTAAAATAAGATATAAAATACTATAAAAATAGCTATAGACCCACTTTTTCTTACTTATATTATTTAAAGCTTAAGGTTTTATATTATATATATATATTAT
>JABCKB010001201.1:0-28368 GCA_013184455.1 Fusarium continuum
CCCCGCACCGTGACGTCCCTCCTCCGCAGCCCCATCGCCGAAATGTCGCCCGCGTCGCCCGCCATCGAGCCAATGTTGATCCACGTAATCGCGTTCTTCGCACCAGCCGTGCTGGCGCTTGTGAGGAACGCATTCGGCCACGGGCCGTAGAGAAAGTCTAGCACGATATCTGCGTCTGCGGCGGCAGAGAAATCCGTCTCGGAGGGCGTTTCTCGAAGAACAATGCTTGAATCGAGCTCCAGCTTCGAGAGGGCATCTTTGTTGCGTGCTGCGCCGACGACGGCTGTCGCACCGAGGCGACGAGCTACTTTGATGGCAATCTTGCCGCTTGCGCTGGTGACGCCGTTGATAAACACCTTCCACGGCTTCCCCTCTTTGCCCGTCCAGTCAACACGCTTGCGCAGCGCCATCCAGCTCGCCATGACAGGATTAACCATGGCCGCCGCAACAACAGGGTCCACGCCCTCGGGCAGCTCCACGATGCTGCGAGACGGCGCATTAACAATCTCGGCGTAGCTTCCCTTGGTCGTGCCGAGCAGGGAGAAGTAGACCTTCTTGCCCGTTAAGACGTTGATGCCCACGCCGTCGACGCCTGGGACGTGAGGGAGGGACGTTGCAGTGTAGTGCTTTCCTGCTGCGCGCAAGCGGACGAGCTGGTGAAGGCCAGTGGCGAGGACGCGGATCTCAGTCTCTGTGTTGTGCACTGGAGCGGGAGGGGGGACGACGTTGACGGGCTTGGGAAGTTGGCCCCATTCGGTGATCTCGGCGGAGAGCATGCTCATCTTGGTGGTGTTTGTGTGTGAGACTTTGGTAAGTGAGATTGAGAACTAATAAGCACACAACTCTCTCGATGCGGGATCATACCGACGTCTTTATACTTCGTCTTTAGTTGTCTTATACGTCAACGGGTTTGAGCCCACCACTTCAGCCGCGCGCAGAGGTGACCTAGTTAAACCCTTAGTAATGAGGCCCCTCCATTGATAAGCTTCAGGATTCCAGCAAATTACCGACCTGCAACGTCTTGATAACGCATCATGTAATCGTACCTTGACTTTCAACTCGACGGAACTTCGGCATCATTCCCACTACAATGCTATTCGGAATCCAAGGCAACGGTGAATCACTTTTAGCCGCTCAAGGCTTCCTATTTAAACCATCGATGGCTTGAGCTATTACACGATCTGTTCATACGACATTACGTAGAGATGTGAGTTGATGATGATCTAGTAGACAGCTCAAAAAATCACGACTAAACATTAATAAAACATGCATTAAAACTTTCATTTATCTCTTTTCTGTGCTTCGTTACATCTGCCCATGCTCTTTTCTGACAACCATCTAGAAAATCCGCTTGACCCTTTGCCCATGCAGCCTGTAGGATATAAACCGCTATTCCCCCGCTCCCCTAAGATGGCCTTGTCTTAATGCAATTGCAGCTGTGTATATAAAACGCCTCCTCCCAACCGGCCATGTGTAGAAAGACGCCAACGCCTCTTCGTTTCCATGTTTGCTTGCAACCGACCAATCAACCGACCAACCAGCTATCCACGTCGTCTCGTCTAGCCAGCGGCTCCGGCCTCGCTGTCATTCTTCCATATCACTGACCATCCCGACGTTGCCAATCTGTACTGCGGTGTAGAATGCTATGATAATCACCTCCTTGAACATCAATCGTACACACTTGCGACATTTGTCAATATCTCCACTTATCTGGACACCATCCAGAATAGTGTCCAAAGTGCCCTCTCCCTCATCTCTTGAACCGTCCTTTCATCCGTTTTGAATTGTTGATCGCAGTGCCGACGTTGCAGTTCGCCCTATCCAAAATGGCAACTTGCCGTTTGTAGATCAATGAGCTGTTGCGTTACCAGGCAAACCCTCAAGGCTGTATCCCCAGGACACTGGTCCAAGGGCTCCCGTCGACATGTCTCGTCACTTCTCAGATCGAGACTACCGCTCAGCCACCCTTCCGTTCCGACTCGTGCTTGGGAAGCTGCTCGCCGTTTGCTTGTTGTCCGTTGTTGTTGGCACCTCTCTTCTTTCCCTTACCAGCCTTTTGCCAGCCTCCGTGGCTTTCGCTTCTAGCTCCACGAACGTGGCCGTTCTCCCGGGTTCCATTGACTTTCTGGGAACCGGACTTCTGGCTCTTCTGAGACTTTGTACCCTCCTGAGGTTCTTGTGCTCGGTCTTCCGGCTTCTGACCTGCCTTTGGGCCTTCGCCTCGTCCAGATTTAGGGCTGCTCTGCTTTTCTGACTTCCAAGGTCCATCTTTTCGAAGAACCGTGGGGGAGGGAGTGCGGTTCTCATATACTGGTGAGAGATGAGCGAAATCCTGACCAATTGGTCGATCAATGCGGTTTTCGGCTATAGCGAGATCGAGAGGAGCGATGATGCCGTTCTGGTTTTGACGCGACATCAAACGCTGGCGGGTCGAGGGAGACAATCGAGAATTTCCAGTCACCATCGGGTCCTGTACTATGTGAGAAGTACCCATGAGTTGCGCGCTCATCATCGCGATACGTTCGCGAAACGATGATTCATCTGCAGCCGAGGGAGCTACAGCCATGAATGGTGCGCTGGGGCCATTGGCAACCGCAGGAACAAAGGCACCTTGTTGGTTCATGACTCCATCTGCTGCTGCCGACGGCACAAGGGGTCCGTCGACCGGATAGTTGGGCACACCGTTTCCAGCATGAATCTGCAGGGGGTTGTCTAAGTTGGATGACTCATCGGAGGTATTGCTGTCTGCTCCAGAAGGTGGTTGACGTGGGCTCGAGGTCACGCTCGTCTTCAGACATGACCCATTGACGACCAAGGGACGTGAAAGATTCTTGGTCTGGCTACCAGGGAAAGGGCCCTGTGCCAACGGCGCCGATGCAGTGGCTGAAGAGAAATTTCGTGCATGACCCAAAGGTGACGGCGATCGCGATGTCCTCTTCATTCGACGGTCGAGAATCGTTTGTGGGTGCTGATCTGTTGAGAGTCGTCGTCGCCCAGGGCTCGAATTCTGACTGGAAAGATCCCCGAAAGCAATACCGTTGGAAGCCGATTGTGGCTGCTGAGGTTGCTTGCTGGGGCTAGGGCTTTCTGACAAGTAGACGGAATACTTGCCTTCCTCCGACTGTGGTGAGTCGGTGTGTGCCTTTGGCGTCTCATCAAAATCCGTGTCGTCTGACATGAAGCTCGGAATTGGAGCGCCGTTCATGCCTCGAGAATGGGCACTGCCATTGAAGGATTGAGCACCGAAATAACTAGCGGCTGCCTGCGCTGCAGATGGGGACCGAGATGCAGGTTGCGAATGTGAACGAAGAGTGCCAGTCGACCCCGAAACGCCTGTTTCGCTGTTTATACCATTCCTCTGAAGAGGGCGACGGAAGTCTTGAGTAGCGCCAGTAGTACTAGCGGGAGATGAGGGATACGTTCCGTAACTTGCACCCGCTTGAGGGAAGAAAGGCGTTCCTAGATTCATCCCGTATAAAGCATATAGATCTGGCCGCAGAGGGGCGCTGAGCGGCGGGTTATCAAACGAATTTGTCCTAGAACGATCCGATGTCTGTTGCGGCTGCTGCTGGCCGGTTGCTGAGTTTGTCGACATCCTCTGCTGCTGTTGCTGTTGACCCATTGCTTGAGCCTGGGCCTGATGCTGCATAAATGCTGGTGACTGACTGGCATACAAGAGTCTCATGTTCTCTTGGTGTAACGCCATTTGAGTCATAAGGTCCTGCTGTGCGTACTGAAACTGAAACTGCTGGCTCTGGTACCACTGCAGATCCTGCGCCATGTTGACCGGCTGCATAAACATGTTGTTGTTGTTGTTGGCATCGAACTGTGGAATGCCTGCGGACGCTCGCCGATTCGAGTTTCCTCCCCGGTAATTATTGTTATGTCGTCCGCCGCGATGGTTTCCACGACCTCCACGTCCTGAATGTGTCTGTGACGAGCTGCGCAGCAGAACAGGTCGAGGTTGCGGTGGTGGCCGCGACCATACTCTTTCCTCCTCTTTAGGGAACACGTACTGCTCGCAAGCCTCCTCAAAGTTCGCCACCGAGATCAGATCAAACGCCCGGCGTAGCTCCATGTGTAATCCACGGAAAGAATATTCATCGGCCGTATTTCCGAGATTGCGAGACGTATTGAAAGGCTCTTCCACGCAGAGCTGATTGTTGATCGCGTAATGCCATTTCTTGTCGTGCTTTGTGACCAGCTTGCCCTGTCGCACCGAGAGGACGTGCTTGTCGTAGTCAAACTCGTGCGCGTAGAAGCGAAAGAACTGGAACAAAAGCTCCGCAGCGGATGACTTGTTCTTGTTTCCAAAACCAGCCAGCTTCTCAAGATCGTCCGCAAAATCGGGGGTGGTACCGTCGGGCTTGGGCAACTTGTGTGGCGACTGATGCAATGCAGGGAGAACGGGCGGGCTGCGTAGTTGCAGGAACGCGATGATCAAGCAAATCCATGTGTACGAACTCAATGTACCACCAAATGCTGCCTAACGGTTAGACGAGGTAGAGGGGGGAGAGGGATGAAGCGACATACCCGCATCATTGACTATTCTCCTCCGTGTCCAATACTTCACAATCATAGCGAGCTCGCGAACTCGAGGGTCGATATCAATATACGTTCGAACCATGCGTGTGTTCTCAAGAGCGAGGGTGTTGTTGACATTCATGTCGCATGCAAGGCCCAATTCAGGATCCCAGATCTTGACAATGGGCACCTTGGCAGCCGAAATGCAGACAACCTTTTCCATTCCCCCTGATCTATTGTTAGCAAGCCGTGGGTGAGACTGCAAAAGAATACATACGCTTGGCCAGGAGGTTGGCGATCATGCAGACACCCTCCAATTCGTGCCACGAGGTTGTGATGCAGATATCCACTAGAGCATGTTAGACCGCATGCAGGCGGGATGAAAGAATTTTGACGTACCATCAGAATCATCCGAACAAAGGAGATTTCCAGAAGAACCAAAAAGATTCACGCGAATGTCATGTCCTGGCCACTCATCGTTGAAGATCTTTTCAAGTTTCGACACCAATTTCTTGCGATTCTCCTCGACGGTAGCGGTAGGGAGAAGTCGGTCAAAGACCTCTCTCATGTCTGTTGCCAACTTCCGCTCCTCATCCTCGGTCAACTTGCTCTTGACCGTCCGCAAGTCCAGCTTTTCTAGACGATCATTGCCGACCGAATACGGTATTCTCCTCCTAGAATTTATCTGGGCAGTCTCGTATTTACAGCCTCCTAATCGCGGGGGCAAGGGCCGAAGCGCGGGTAATGTGCTATTTGTCTCGGAGTAAGCAGATCGTGGTGAATGGTTATTTGTGCCCGTGGGCGACGGCTCGCGGTCTTCAAACGAAAATTGGCGAGCGTGCTGATGAGGCGTCGAAGGCACTGAACTAGAGTGGGACTGAGCCGAAGGTGCGGATCGTCGGGGTAAATGCCTCGATGAGTCGGCGGCCTGCTTGGAAGACATTTTGGACGGAACCTCCTTGGAGGTTACAACCGAGCGACTCTTGTCTAAATTATGATGTGACCTGCTCCCATGGCCTCCTGTGCTCCCCTTGCCGGCGGATGCGTCCTTTAGCGACACCTTGCTAGAAGATCGCGACCGGGGCGCTGCCTGGATGTGAGGAGCAGAGACGACGGGAGGGAGTGGCGGTGTCTGCAGGCCGCCGCCGCGGGCGGGGGAGATGAGCTTGTTGTAGTGGAGGAGTTGAGCGTGGTAGATATTTGACTGCTGAGGGAGGAGAAAGGGGAGGAAGTCGAGGTGAGGGTGAAATTGTGTGGCGGACGGGTCGGGAAAGAAGGAGCCTTCGACGGCGGAAGCGCTGTGAGTACTCGTCGCCGATGGTGTCGTCGGATTTGGCGTACTTGATGATATCGTCGAGGATGATGTCCAAGGACTGGAAGGATAGGGATGTTGAGGTTCGGCCGTTGTGGTCTGGGCGTCCATATGGAGCAGCGAGCGAGCCCCGGGACAGTTCAAGTGATTGCGGGGACCGAGGGCAGTATGGGTGACGACGTTGGGTGCGTCTTGGGCTCGTGGGGATTTCTTGCTCGGTGGCGGCGAAGGCTGTAGAATTGAAAATGGAACAGCAGAAAACGTCGTGCAGTTCTTCTGAGCGCTAGAGGGGTCCTCGAGTCCTCAGTATGCGATCTAATGCAGAATCTACAGAATCGTCGAGCCAGGGGGCGAATCTGGTCGCTGGCAGGCGCTGTTCCTGAGCGGGAATAGCGAACGAGCGAGCAACGTCAGAGGTCGTACGGAGCAAGAAAGTAAAGCGAAGCGAAGCGAAGCAATGACAGCGGTATATACGGCCGAAGGCGAGTACAAGAACAGCGCCGGGTGCGAGTGAAGTGAGGGATTGCAGCTGCAGCCGGTATACAGACAATAACGACGATTTCCCGGGGCGCGGGATAATGATGAAAATGTAGGATTCGATTCGAGAGATGGTGAACAGTGGACGTGTCGGAGACGCTTGTGCTTGTGCCTGTGGGGGGGCTTTTTGCCAAAAGGGGGTCGCTCGGTGCGAGGGACGCCGGTTCACCTCGTCTCGTCTGGAGGAGGGCGAAATGATTGTTCAGGGCGAGTAGAGGTCAAGGAAATCGAGCATAGCAGAGCAGGATAGAGCAGTAGAGTTGATAGTAGAGGGAATTATGAAGAAAGAAAACAGAGACAAAGCAAGATTGGAAAATGCGGATGTGTATGGGAATGACAAGAGATGGGCATGAACATGGATGGTCATGGACATGGACAGCCCGTTGGTCTAGTTTTAGTTTTTAGTTGGAGGGAGAGAGATCAGACAACCTGGACAATAGAAGAGACACTGGACAGTGACAGTGACAGTGGACTGGACTCCTCTCAGGCTCAGGCTCAGGCTGGTCCTTCTGATCCGAGGGGAACAATCAATACTTCGTTACGGTAGTCGTTCTGGATTGGATCTGGATTGGGGAGATGCAGGCCGTACACACGGGAGTTTTAGTTAGTGCACCAAGTACCTACCCACCTACCTTAGTACCTTATGTACCTGTCGGCCTGGAGAGGCTGACCACTGGACGCGAGCGGCTCTTCGCACTGTATCTAACAAGCTCGGGCTTAGATGCAACTGTAAATAGTGCGCACCTCCGAAAGAATAAGCTCACCTGCAGACTGCTGCAGTTCAAATGAACTTATTCAAAGCTGACCTAAGCCTCTACACATACTGACGCTCTCCAAAAACCAGACCAGTTTTGGCAGTTTATCACACAGTCTCTAGAGCTAGAGGTGTAATTGCGCGCTAGGCTGCTGCTGTTGGTCAAGATGCCCCGATGAGGGCAATCACAGTGCGGGACAGTGTTTCCATGGCGGCTCCCCCCAATTAGCTCCGACACCTCACCGTTCCGCCACGGCGAATGGGCCTTTGTGCCGGTAGAGAAAGCGGGGATTTGAGCAGCCTCAGCAGAGACAAGCCCTGGGAAGGTTCAAGCAAAGACCAGCAAAGGGTCAATGTCTTTGGCAGACCGGAGGGATGGAATTGGAATTGGAACATTCAGCGGGCAATGACAGTGTGGTCGGGGGTTACTTTGACAGTAACAGGCCAGGCCAGACCAGACCAGACCAGGGCGCAGAACGGGGCCAAGAATAAGGAGGGGCTTCTGACTGCTCAGGGCGTCGGCCAGTCCAGTGCCAGTCCAGTGCCTGGCAGCTGGAGATCCACCATCGCCCAGCGCGTGGCAGGAGCCTCCGTAGTAGCTGTGAACTGAATTAAATAGCCCTGCCCTGCCCTGGCTTTGGATGGATGGAATAATTCAGAGTCCAATGTTATTTCTGATGTACCGTGCGGTTTGCCGTGAGTGCTGACTGTTTGGGGCGTCAGTGTCGTATTGACAAAGATCCAACGGCAGATGCATCGAACACAAGATTGCCTCTCTCACCTCACCTCCCATCACGTTAATCCGAGCATCCCACTGACGATGCTGTGCAACACGACCTTTCTACCAGCTCCATTCATCGTCGATTTACAGCTGCTCTGTCCTCATGGTCCTCCTGGCTAGCGCTGTGTCGGTATCTACTGGGGGGGCACGATGGTTCCGAGCAGGGACCCTGATTCTGTTAACCCCCCTGACGCTGTATCCACTTGTCCTGGATCGCTCCCCGGCTGTGGATGGAAGACTCCTGGCCGTCTGTGATCCATGCCATGCCCAGGCTGTTGAGCCTGTTGTTGTGCTGCTACGCGCCAGCTGGGTCACGGCACACGCATTCGAACACCAGGAGATACTTGGTCACCAAGTAACTGACAATCAAATCTTCCTGTTCCTGAGAGGGCGGGTTCTGGATTTCGAGGGGCCGGTCCTCTAATTCCCCTCAAACTCAGGACCCCTTCGTCTGATGGGATTTCTGGAATCTGGCCCTTCCATGGGCAGACTCAATTGGTGCCACAATATCCGTAGTGATCAGTACGGATAATGAATCAGCAATTCTGCAGTCAGGCCCCGGACATGTCCGTGGCGGTTACCGAACCTTTAAGGTAAGGTAAAGAGTACCAAGGTAGGCAATGCTGAGATGCAGCCTCAAATTAAGTGACTGGCGTATGCTGTGTGTGTGTGCTCTGTGGGGAAGACATGCAGAAACCGCTTTGTACACTAATTAATCTGCGTCTGTGATGATGTCGGCATGTGTGTGTGAAAGAGAATGCCTTTCCCTTTATGATGCAGGCACAAGTCAAGCTACATACGGCAGACATCAACTATGATACTAAACTTCGCACTACTCTATCACCCAAAGGGGCGTTGTTGCTGGCTTCTTTTTACCCAGTTTGTACACTTGACAAGACTGGTTTGTTGATTTGCTGATGTGTCAAATCAACCAGAAGCAAATTTCCACCCTTTTTCTGGGCCGTGAATCAGCACGACTTGATCAACTTTCTATTAATGCCGACCAATTCGTATAAACGACGGGGGCGAATATGTGATGAATGGAATTGATTGATGGACCACCCACCCGCGGCCCGTGTGCTTCCCTCCCACGCCTCCCTATCAGGCCCTGGACTGCTCGCACATGAACGGATATATTATGTGATGAAGGCAGGCCAAGGCTCAAGCTCGCGACAGGGGTGTTGTTGGTGACAACGAGTTTGGGCGGCTTTGCTGTAAAGTTTGGATATCACCGATGGAGTTGTTGTTTTCCTGCTTCAACATACGTTGACTCGTCCTCAGCCTCTCGTCATGCTACGTCCACAGGCTGAAGATGCTCCACCAGACTATTGAATTCTGCAAAAATGTCGAACCGACGTGATATCAACAGACCTTGAATCAATAACTGGAGTCTAGCGCCCTGTTCCGCCCAGCCCATGGCCCAATTCGAGATGCCGAGACACCCTCTCCGTCTTGTTCTCCACGGCCCCAGAAGTGTAGGACAGACAGAGAGAGAGAGAGAGAGAGAGAGAGAAAGAGAGGCTCTTTCATGTCTCGTGATGCTTCGATTATCTTGCAATGGCGCCTCGGTCGTATCTTTACTTAGCATCTCGACCACTGGTTTCCATCTCCAGGCCGCATATAATTCTTCTTCGTGTCTCACCAGACCAGCCTCTTACTCTTTCATTTCTAGAATCCGCGCCATTGTCATACCTCTCGAGTCTCCCTTCCCGGCCACCAGATGACTCTGTTTGGCGCATCCCTTTTCACCCAGCTCAGGTCAGGAACAACGTCAGCCTCAACACGTACTGCAGAGTCAGTTAAGCTCGTCCCTTGCGCGCGTGTGGACTAAGCGCTGCAGCGTCGCGGAGGACCGAGCTTACTCCCGGCGATCAATGGAGCTTAAACGATCAATTAGTCCGTTGTGTTATTATCGTGCATCGTATCACGTCTGGAAATACGGTTCTCCGTGTCTATTCCTGGCATCTCTCACTCAGCACTGGACACGTCTTGGGTTTCGGGAGAACAACCACCAATCTCAAGCCACGAGTCTGCACCTCTTGATTCTACCGTTTTTGACCTACAAGTATTTATTTCCTGGCCGTGTCTTGTTCAGCTCGTGTTTTCTGTTGACAATGGCGAACTCTGTACACACTCCATAAATAACTCTAACAGCAACTCTTGCCGCTATAGGTACGACCACACCTTTTCGAAGTCTATTTAGAGTGCCCGAGGTGCCCAGAGTTGCCTAGTTAGGGTCGTCCCTTGCGGCACAGTGTGTCGTCCAGGGCCAGTGAAACGCCGTGCCTTGACTTTGCTCGTGCTGAAGCTGACCAGATGGGTTACAATAGATTTCGTACACCACAACGGCATGGCCAACTAATAGTCACCAAGGGTCAACATTTTGCATATATGAATTAGAGTTTGAATAGAAAATCTAGAGAGGTATAGTATTTGAAAACACATCATATCTCCTAGAGTATCTAAGGGGAGATGTTTTGTATTTTTCTGATGGATGCTATATGCTTCAATTATTTTGTAGCTAGATAATTCTCGGCATCTCACAACACGGCTTTAGCGTGCGAAGTTTATTGTCACCCATCTGTTGAAGGTGGCCGTAAAGTTGCGGGTTTGCTGAAGTCAATTACTTTTGCCTCACCTGATGTTGAGGCAAGCGGCTGGCTGAACTAAACATTGGCTCCCCCGCTTATTCCAACCTCCATCATTTCTCTCTGTCTTGTTTCTCTGGTTTGTACTCCGTACAGGAGGGTTCTTTTACGATATCGCGGACTCAACAATACGGCTTCAATACTTGTTGCGTCGCGATGGCCATATTCTATGCTTGTGGCCGTAGCTGGCTCTCACATCCGGTAAACGGCTGATCAGAGATGACCATTTCTGATGCGAGGACGTTTGAGCCACCCGACATTTTCGGATGCTTACTCGTTTGTTTGTTTGACGACCATGAGCAACTGAGACCGGACAAACGAAACGCCTGCAATTGCCCCGACGGCTGCCACTCATATTCCGTCTTTGAGCGACCAATTGGTCTTCTGCATAAGGTAGTTAGATTCCAAGAAGCAAACAGGCTCTACTTTGGTGCGACGATCCAGCCAGTCACGACGTCTGACACATACACATACATACTCACTCAAACGCCCCAGAGATCATGTTCTGCGGGTCGGTGCCGTTTGCTGCTTTTCAGCGCTCAGCGAGCACCGAGGAGCGTTTGTCACAACGCCATAACCATCGCCATGTCAAGGATTTGACGGCCCGCCAGCGCCTTTGCCGTTTGCAAAGCTGACTGTCATTGGCTCAATATGATTGCCGTGTTCATTTCTACCTATGCCAAGCGGCCAGTTTGACTTAACCAGACACTGCATACATATGCAGTCTTAGTTGGTGCATCAAGCAAACGGATAGTGTCTTGAGAAAGAAGTAATTTAAGCCGTCAAACACTGGTATGTCTTTGACTGCGGCAACTAGGTCCTGGTAGTTTTGTATTTAAAGGCGACATGGCATTTGCCCAATGCCAGGACTCAACCCAAGCGACTTGATACACCATGGAAGCGGGGCGTAATTTCCATTGGATTTCGAGTTGTTGTCTTTGTCTTTTCGACTTTCGTGATGGGGATCTAGTTATCAGAGCTCGCCATCCATCTGAGTGTTTGTCATACATCACAAGTTTACTATCTCGAGTTGCCTGAGTTGCTAACCCATCATAGTAACAAGTCCCTGCGATACGCATAACTCAGCCAGAGGAACTGTGACCTTCAATTACGAGACACTTGTTTACAATCCCCAGAATCCACGATGCATTCCCCCACGTCAGTGGAGGAGACAGAAACACTTTGTTCTCGCGTCGCACCGAGATTGCTACGAAAAGTTTCCTATTGTCAACTTGAACAGCTTATACAGTGTCTTCCGCCATGAGTTCCAACCACCGCCCTCCTACACGGTACAGAGGATGGTATTTCTTCACGAGAGCCGCCTCAAGTCTTCTGGGGGACGTGGAGACATCACCAGGGATTGTCTCCGAGAGCAGGCCCTACTAAACGTGAAAGACTTGATGCTCTCACCACCAGTTCCTTATCAAATCGCTGACAGAAAGCGGGGAATGTTCTGCTTTTTTATTAATCCATCCAGATCCATTTGGGAGGCTGGTATCATGTTTGAAGGTGTACGTTACGTGAGACGCCTTACGAATGAGTCAACTGGTGATGAATCGACCCTGCTGTACTCACAGAGGAGCTGTCCTCTTGATAAAGTTCACGTCGCTTCAGACCATCTTGGTGTAAGGGGTATTTTCTTCAATGAAACCAGGATTCCACAACACGAGCACCCGGGGATATGTTGGAGTGTTCACAAGACAAGTGGGAGACGGTGCTTATTGAAAGGGTATACCGATGTAAGTTGGACATTCTCTCGGGCCCGAGCTGGAATATTGACAGACATGAATTATACAGGGCTTTAAACTACGTGACTTACGTTTAGTGGAATCGACAGAGTCAGACGGATTTCCAACACCAAAATGGTCTTTGCTGCCCCCAGATATAGAGAAAGTCTGGTACTTGAACTTGGACGATAGGCCTCAAGGGGACGGTTCCTTTTTCAAGATCTTGAAGTGCGGCAACCCCGAAATCACTGGCTATTCGGCTTGCATGATCGATGGGGATCTTGTTGACCTGCACTGTCACACTAAGGGTGAGGACTTTTCTTTCTATCAAGAAGGCGGCGGAGATCGTCTGCATGCCGTGTGGCTGTATCTGCCCATCGAGGAGAACGAACGAATTTTCGAGGTCTGGCGACGAAGGAAAAAGCCCAGATTTTGCCGCGATGTCCCTCTGGTATGTTGTGAAAGACTTCTTGAACACCTGTGCGACCTTGGATACTCACGAAGCTGATAGCTGCGAACGAACAAGGGACGCGTGATGGTCTTGGGAACTCACGCCAACGTGCACGAGCAACCGGTCTACTATGAGCGTGTTACTTCGTTTCCCAAGTCAAGGTCTTGCCATTTCTGGTACAGCTCTCATCAGGACGGCATCGATCATTTCGCGTTTGATAGTGAGGACAAACGATGCCACAAGAACGAAGGTCGCAGGGTGCTGCAGGGCCCGTATGCCTTGTGCTCTTCCGGCATGGGTGATCAAGTTTTTGCCACGACGGCCAGGCTCGACAACGTGGTGGAGGTTATTCCTTGCAGGTCGTGGGCGCCTGGATCAACTGGTATCGTCGGCCTCGTATTCACCTACTCTGATGGCCACCGTGAATCAGTGGGACAAGTGCGCCTTGATCATCTCCTTTCACCACTCCGCGTTGATCCGACGGGGGACATTTGGCTAGGGGCAAGATACTACTCTTACGGTGCGGTTGTTGAGGCCTTGAGGTTGATTCCGTCGATCGGCGAGAACGTCCACGGTGGAAATCCGTCTGAGGTTGGGCTGCAGTGGCGTAGGGGGGCATGGCGAGGACGTTTGGACTGGCTCTTCTGGTATGGCCGATGCTTTGTGAGTTTTCATGAGCAGCCTGTCCCAGCTGGGCACATAGGTGCGGCGCTGCAGGCTGCAGGAGGAAGGGAGTGGGAGTATGAGGAGTGCCTAGGGTAGTCTGAACATAATTCTTCATGATTCAGGATGTTTATTTCTGTGATGTCGTTATCTGGAGTTTGTATTTATTCTACACATATTCGTCAAGGGCAATTATGCCAGCAATATCCTCGCTCCGTCTTCTAGTTCCATAACATCATCAGCCCTCGCAGCCTTCCCACCCCAGATGACGGTCCCTGTCCCATCTATGGCAAAAGCACCAGCTTCTTGCCACTTATTCCCCAAAGTTGTTAAAGGTCCATCATCTTCCTCCTCGCCCTCGGCCACCTTGACGTTACTGGTCTTCTTCTCATTAGTCTCCTTCTTCTGTATCGCCCCAGCGACCTTTTCCCCCAACCATCCCGTCTCTTTCCAGCTCTGAACCTGTGTCGTCGGGTTGAGCACATACCACATGCTGCTCGTCCCTAGACCCCAGGCCGCATACAGTGCTCTCTCTTCATCGACTACTACGCGAACGCTCCATGCGCCGCCTAGGAGAGTAACCCACTTTTGCGTGGCCTGCTCTGAGGCGTGCGAGACGGCGATGCATGTTAGTGCGTCGCCGTAGCGATTTGCCATTGTGCGGAGATTTATGAATGTCTTTTGGGCAACTGAGACAGGTTAGTAAGGTAGGTTCTCTGCTTTCTGGAGGGACAGTTAATATGATGTGCATGAAAAAGCAACTTACACGCACAGCCAGCACAGCGCAGAAACACGAGCAACACCCTCTTTCCCCCGCCTAGATGCAGCTTCTGAGTCTTGTCAAGAGGAGCCTTGTCTCCGATGCCCGGAACACGGCCGACTGCTACGGCAGCAGGTGGAGGAGTTAGCCAGGGCTGGACCGTGAGAGGAAGAGATCGGATCGACATCCAGGATGACCAGCTCGAGTCTGCATCGTTGTCGGAGGGTGGCGGAGGCGGGTTCTTTCGGAGCTTGTTGGGCTCGCGCTTCTTTTCAGAAAACTCGAGGATGTCGCTGGGAATACCTGCTTTCTTGAGGGCGAGTTTTGTTGTGAATGATGAGAGCATTTTGAGAGGTGGATGAGATAGGGAGTGAGCTGAGTCTAGCGGGCCGGGCCGAGATGCCAAGGCGTGGTGATACGAGGATATAAGTGGCAAGACAGGTTACAGATAGAATACAATGGCGATACAAACACAGCCTAGAAGAATAGTAATTAGACCAGATTACTTTGCTGTCAT
The DNA here is from genome assembly GCA_013184455.1 of Fusarium continuum. Taxonomy (NCBI): domain Eukaryota; kingdom Fungi; phylum Ascomycota; class Sordariomycetes; order Hypocreales; family Nectriaceae; genus Fusarium; species Fusarium continuum. Next base: position 14,675 of record JABCKB010001201.1, read on the forward strand.
GTTGTTGCAGAAAGATGAGACGTGGTGTTGAGGTGAGTTGAAACTCCAGACCAGGGGGGCATGACGCTAGTAGGGGTTTGGAATGGGGGCGTCTAATTTAGGACAACGCGTATGGTAAGGCGGATGGGGTGGAATGGACAATATGGTATCTTGTTGCTTTTGGTTGAAGATTGGGAATAGTGTCGTGTCTGATTGTTTAGTTTCGGACGGTTGGCCTGGGGCTGTGGACTATTAAACAGATAGTATAAGTGTATGGCTGTAGTTAATTTATAGTCTCACAGCTTGCATCACTTTATTCCATTACTGCTAAAACAAAGACACCAGCTATGTTAATTCTGTCAACAGTCGTTCTCAGATGATTCTAAGGACAGGTACCTAAGTCTGCTATCTATTTATTGAATAGCACATGAATCATGATACTCAATCGCTGTTTTTCCTCCACCGCTTGATGAAGCAATTATTCTCTATGCCAATCCCTCCAATGCCATTAGATATGTCATAACTGGCGAGAGTACGATCTCCATCCAAGTTCTTCGCTTTTTATAATGCGACCGCTTTACCTAGTCTTGCAACTCCCTCATAAATCTGCCGACCACCACCGAAAAAGGCTTCGGGCGTGCCTCACCTGATGCATCTTGTTGGGACAGTACCTTTCCAAATTCATCCTGGGGTTCGCTCTCGTTGTGGTAGGATAGATGGCATTGGTGCTCACTGAAATGCTAGTCTAGTCGCCCTCTCAATGGAACTTCGATGTATGGCCGCTTGTGGTTTTTAGGTATAGAGAATGAGATCCAATCGACACCTAAAACATCGTACGGACCGCCTCTTAACCAGTACAGCTCCTCACTTTCGGTGTAGCCTATCCACATAGTCTGCGACGATATCTCGATCGGGTCGCCCAAGGAGTCGAGACGGACCTCGCCGAGACTCCGTCGACGACCGTCAATGTAGTTGAGCAGAAGGCCCGTGATCCTGACGGGGGTGCTATCTTGCGAGAAGAGACACGGTTGAATCTGCCTGACGCCATCGAGCTCGGCTGACGAATAATGGTACTTGCAGCCGTCGGGATCCAGCTCGAGTTTCTTGTTCACTGAGGGTTTGGCCTGGCGCCGGACTAATCTGGATGCCCCTTCGAGTCTCAGCCAAGTGACACTCAGGTCGCGACACGCATAGTACATTCGGCATGATTCAGTTTGCGGTAGTGCCGCAATCGCCTCGTATCCGGCATGAGAGTCGAAGTCGTCTGGCCGACCGTACGTCAGCTGAGGGCCCAGAGTGAGTCTGCGACCCTTGCTTGTGCGAAGCTACGAAAATATAGTTAACGAAGCACATAGGCTGATTCCAGAACAAACAATTACTCACCATGAGCGTTGCAGCGGGGTCTGCTTCACCTTTGGCTCTTTTGACACGATACCTGCGAACCCACAGCTCGGAGACACGCTCGTTCGGGTCCAACGGCATGTATATCCACGAATACCTGAATTCTTTGTCGCCACTGGAATCGTAAGGAAGCTTCTGGCCGGTCTTGTGTGGAATGATTCTCATGATTGTGTCCATCCAGATGCAGAATGCATAGCCGCAAACCTCCGGCTTGTTCCAGTCCACGGCTCGAATTATATGACTGTCGAAGAAGGAATGCCACCATGGGAACGGAGGCTTGGGTATGTGTTTCAGGGATGTTGGTAAAACTTCCCAGCGTGTGTTTTCAGGATACCCGTGAGATTTGTCAGCGGTTTGGTAGACGGCCAGCTCTCGCATCTTGATGCCCTGATTTCACACGTTAGTAGATCCTCTTGTTGTCACAGAGGCACACTTACATCGAATTTGGCCTTGAGCCAGAACGACGTGTTTTTCAGAGTAAAAATGTTCCACCAGCGTCCTGACTTTTGATGCTCAACGCTGGGCAGCTCATCACCGATAGTTGCAATGACTTCTTCAACCCCTTGGTAATCATAGGCAATGAAGATATTGAGGCGAGTCCCCTTAGGTCTGGCTGTGAAGACTATGGATTCATCACCACCACGGGAAGCGTATGATAGCGAGTGCACGTACCGAGTGCCTTCAAAGTGCACATAGTGAGCCCAGAGGGTGGTTCTATTCGTGATGGGCACAGAGACACGCCCTGGTCGGGGTCGGTCCTTTTTCAACCACAGGTCACGAACGACTTGGATGGCTCGCTGCTGGAGGCAATAGCTGGCGATGTTCTCACAGACTTCAAGCGGCAGACGACGGTTGATGGTGTGGAAAAGATTGTCTGCAAAAGTCTCTTGAAGCCAGCGGACACGGCGCGCTTGGAACGACGGTGGTGCGAGTTCCTCCACTGGCTCGTGAACGATTGCGGCGTAGACATCGGGGTCTAATCGCGGACCAACCATCAGATCTGGGAGAGCTAGGTCGACGCATTCAGAGTGAAATGTATGCTCGGTGCAGTGAAGGTGGAAGTGGCAGGAATAGGAATAGCGCCGTTTGTAGGTAGTCATCCATGGTTCACAGGTTTCATTGACTACGATGGGTAAGCCGCCTGGCATCAAGGATAAGGACAAAAGAGTGGTACATACATAGGGTAATGCTGTCATCTTCCTCGAAGTCGAATCTGCAGAGACCGCATGATGGCGACAGGACTCGATCTTCATTGTCAAATAGTACACTCGAACTATCAGAGTAGACATCAGAGTCAGGCAAGTTTTCGTCCTCGATCCCAGAATCCATCAGAACGCCTGTTTTACTAAAAAAGCTGGAGATGCGAGTTGGTCGATAAAGTCTGGACGAGTAAGTATGGGCCTTTGTTACGGCTCAGAACGAGCGGAAAAGCCGGCGATTCAACTGAAGAAAGAGCTGCCTGGTTGGCAATGATACCGAGAAACAAGGGCGGAATAGAGATACGAATGCGGTGGTATGGCTGGCTGCGTAAGCTGGCTTGCTCTAATTAAGAGAGGTTGGAGATGGAAGAAGGAAAAGTAAGAGAAGACGGGGAGATGGTTAAGAAAGAGTGGAGGAGAGACTATAGTCACAGTGGGAATCCAGTGGTTAATAATTGCTCTGTCGTGCTTGCTGTTTATCTATGTGTGTGTGTGTTGGCACTAGCACCGGGATACCTACAGTAAGGTTAGTAGTAAGGCTTAGAAGGTGTTAGAATGGCAGATTGTATAGTGTTGCAGTTTGATATATAAATATTGTGTCAGTTAATATGGCTTTCAATGTCTTTAGTTCAATGCGACTGTGGTGGTTTCTGCTTAGACAAGCATCCGTGGTAAGCAACTCGATAATAAGACGGTGGTTTCAACTAAATAGAATGGAAGTGCTGGTAATTTTTAAACAAGAGAGGTTTGGATTCCATGAGCTCAGTCATATCTCGTCTTGGGCGACTCGATAGACGTTCAAATGCCTGCGTCAGTAATGATTCGGCGTTCACACTGTCTGTTGTTCATCTCTGCATAAGGTACCTCCTACATCTATTCAATCAAGGTTTCGTCTCCACGGTGCCTCGAGATATACCAGCGGACTACTGGCTTGAAGAGTCCAACCCATTTGACCCCTGAGCGACCAAGGTTATTATCCCCAAGCCATCCGATTGCTTCCCTTTCGAAATATCATATTCATAGAATATACGAAACAGTGGGGATTAAATAAACAAAAAACAGTCATTTATCAACTAAGCGTTTGATTCTTCGTGAATGCTCAGTCATGTTTGTTTTGTTGCTGGAACTGTCACTCAACGGTTTGACGCCTGCGTGCAATTGCCAGTTAATGGGCCTCCGATTGACGGCCAACGAAACAAAGAACAAGGGAAACCCCTGACGTTAGATAAAAGGCATTGAACATGTCATAAAAAAGAATGGTTGATATTCATGAATGAAAGATGGAAGGCAGTATATCGCCGCAGTTAAACATCACCAACCTACCCGCAGATAGACCACAATATCCGCATACTAGAGCTTCTTTTGACTTTAGGCCTACATCTGTAAGATTTAAAAATGCGTTAGCAAAACTTCAAAAAAGACCTTGGATTTGATCAGTTTGTTAATAATAATACCCAAGATTTTCACTTTCTACCTAGGCAACAGAAGTAGTTGTAGTGCCTGGATTTTATGCCAAGCCGCCAACTACCACGAGTCCAAACCAAAAACACCAAAAGAGACAAAAAGAAAGCCTCGCAAACGCTCGCAATCGAATATAGGAACAGCCCGATGCGGGGGTCGAACCCGCAACCTTGAGATCGCGTACTCGTAAGAGTCTCACGCTCTACCGATTGAGCTAACCGGGCGTGGCTCTTAATTGATGACAAGGTCTCACGCACAACCACTTGTGAGGGGCACGGTGATGATTTGTTGGCGTTGAGGGGCAATCACCAGAGAACAGAACATGAGGAGACGGCACAAGTTTGAAGCGATGTTGAATTTGGCTTTCCTTCAATGAATTACTTTTTTAATCTTCACGTCCTGTACACCGTGTAATCTCAACAGCATCCTATAAACGTTAGTACCAATCAAGCTGACAGACCGAAATACTCACCGGAACACCAGTTGGCTCAAAGCTGTGAACCAACTTACTCTCGTACACCAGATTCGGATCCCCCTCGCCCTCAGCAATCTTCTCCTCCCCCTCCCTCTTCACATACTGCTTCGCCGTCCTGTCTGAGAACCCATCCACACCCCCTCCCTTGGCCGCCCTCTTCTCGGCCACGCTGCTCCGCACATATGCCAGATAAGGTGGGTTTCCGGGCTTGATCACGTTGTCCGCCGCGAGCACGCTGCCCGGCCCCACGAGGCCAAGGCGCTCGCACAGCTTGAGGTCGCTGACGTACGCGGGCTTGTAGTGGTCGAGGAACATGAGGTCGATCTTGGTGATGGTGCCGTTCTTGTGTAGACGGGCCAGGCCCGCGTCGCTGGGTCCTACGATTACGCGTGCAATGTCTCGCAGGCCGGAGAGGTCGAGGAGCGACGTTATCACGGCGGCGAACTCGGGGTTGCGCTCGAGGGAGTAGTAGTGCGTGCCGCCCGATTTGCGGACGGCGTTGGCGAAGAGGAGGGTAGAGTAGCCCACGTATCCGCCGAGTTCGATCTACAGTTGTCAGCGGCAGCTTCGCACAAGACACAAACTTGAATTGCTATACCATGACCTTGGGCTTCACCTCGGCGATCAGATCCGTCACAATCTTGCCCTTGTCCTCGCCCACGTTCATGAGATACTTCTTCGTACGGCCAAACTCATCAATAGCTTGGAGAACGCGCTCCGGCGAACCACGCAGCTCGTCAATGTCGGAGCGGCCGTAGATGTAATGCAGAAGCTCAATCTCACGACCATCGTCAAAGAATGTCTCTTCCTGCTCTACGTAGGCTTTCTTTTCGTCGAATTCGGGCATTGTGTATACTTTGAAGAAGGTACGTAACTGAGTGAATGCTTGTGTGAGGGAGAGCTACGGCTATATGTGTACCTATGCAACCGAAAGACGAAATAAACAAAAGAGTCGCGTCACGTAGTGTACCCGTCATATATTCCCCCTCTTGGATATATGCATACGAGACCTCACCCAAAGCTCCCCTCCCTCACCATGCTCCACACGGGACTCCGAAATTGGGGTCCTGGCGGTCTTTTCCCCCGCCGGACACGGTTCGGGTGGGGGCTCCGAGAGGGACGGGAGATACCCATGACGCGCACATGCAATTCGTTGCTTGTCATGTCGTTTACAACTCAATTAATGCAGGATAAGGTTCATGAACTGAGATCTGTGTAATTTAGTCTCTTCTAGAACCTTCTCAAAGCATGACCTAGGAGGCTGGTACCTGTCAACATCTAATACCCCATCATCAGTGAGGCTCACATTAATCCGGAAGACTATATCACCACTGCACACAGCATAGCATGTCTCACCTGGCTACATCTGTTCAATCGGACCATTAAACACCGTACTAAACTTGTACTATCTTTATCACCAGCCGTCCTAACAATTACGATCATCCCTGCCTATCCCCGTCCAAAGCGTCGCCTCAAAATCAAGAAGCAATTTCTCCTTTTCCCTTGCGAAAACAACCCTTTGTAGAACCGTTTCCATATACCTTGACCTGAACCGAAAACCTTCCCCCATGAAACCAGTATAAACGAGAGACGATGAATGAAAATTGAACCCGATCCTGTCCACCCCGAACCCCTTGAGATGCCCTTTTTGTTCTTTTTTTTTAGTTGATGTAGTTTTCGCTGTGTTTTCGCCGTATATAAACACGTTTCTTTTCGCTTGCCAAATCGAGGGCTGTAATCAATCCCTTGTAGGTTCCCTTCCTGTCCATAGCCATGGTATGCATGCCGACAAATCAAATGCCTCCTTCGTGAAAGGTACTCCGAACGCGCCGCTCAGGTGATGCTAACACATGCCGCGGTCGATTTCGCAGGCTGATCGGTCGTCGTAAACAGAGCGAACGCCGTTAGAACCGCCCTGTTGGGTATATAGTTGCCGCTCCCACGTTGAGCTCAACCTGCTGCTTCCGCATAAGATCTAGGTCTCGAAACCTCTGCGTCTCGTGACCGAGATAGTGTCCATCCTGTCCGTTTCTGCCATGCCCGACACACCTCTTTTCCTACCCTCAAAGCATAACGAGACGAAAAAATCGACGCCCCCTGTGATGCTCGAATACAACTCCCATTTCACCATTCCGTGGCCTCCAGCCGGAAAAAAAAACAGAAAAACAAATGTCAACTCCATAGTTGATGCCATCCCTTCAACACCTGTGACCTTGATCCAATCATTCGGTTCTCGCTTGATGCGGGTGCCCTTGCATGTTCGCACCGTCTCCAACACGTTAAAGAAGAGTTGTCAAAGACCAGCCCTCGCCAAAGATACCGACCGCAATGCACGTTTACCTCTGCGCCGTTCCCAATGCAACTTTGAAATCCTGCGCCATGTTGCTACTCTCCATCGCCGTTGTCCGGACCCTTCTAGCCCCAGACGCTAGCAGGGGCACCAAGACCGGACGACTGGCCCCAAACACCGTTGCCACGTCCCCAGCCGCCAGGTGAGGCAAGAGGAGTGGTCGATCGCTTGGACGAGGCTGCGGTGGCAGGCGTGCCGGAGGGACGTGTTCCGATGGGAGCTACCGAAGCGCCAGCCTGGGCCGGCTGCTTAGAACCGGGAGTGAGATCCCGGGAGGGGGAACCACCAGTTGGGCTGGAGGTGCTGGTGCGGCTCTGAGAGCCGACGGCATTGTCAAAGACCTTGTTGGCAGGCCCGGCAGTCTGTGGGCTGACTGTGCTGTGAGGGCGCGAGTTTGGCTCAGTAGGGGGGCCATGGGCATCACTAGCAGACACAGGAGTGCCAGCCTCACCAGTAGGAGGACCACGGCCGATATTATCAAAAGCAAGAGGCGAGTGGCCACGAAGGCTCGAAGGTCCGCTAGGTCCAGGGGCACCCGGGCGGACGTTACCAGTCTCATCAACGTATCCGGCCTTCTCAGCAAAAGGGCCCTCACCATAAAGGGCACTTCGTTGACGGGCAATCAACTCTCGCGTCTCCTCCTCGGACATGTGCTTGTTGGGCGGAAGAGGCACCTCGGCAAGGACGGCTACGTAGAAAAGCTGTTAGCCCATGCTCAACAAACTCGACAAGATTACAAAGGTGCTGCTCGGAAAGCGTTTTTGGAAAGGGAAGAAACACGAGCGGCGTCGGGCCAACGACATCTTCGGCCGCCCATGACCACATTATTTTTCTCTATATGCCATCTTGCTTCTTTTGCGATAGTTGAATGTGCTACACAGTAGAGGGAGGCCTACTTCGCTGATATTGCTGCTCTGTATGCAGGTTTCGAAGCTCTCGCTCCCGCTGAGCTGCCATCCGTCTCTTTGCCTGCATGACCTGCTCTGCCTCGTTGGAGCCTCGAGAGGGTTGGTGACGCTGGTTGGCGTAGAAGTTCTGAAGATTGGGTCCCTGACCACGGGAGTCATCAAAGTTGTTCACCGAGTGAGGGCGGGGGCCGGGTGTATGATGGGAACCACGGGAGTCTGTATCAAATAGTATTGTCAGTATGGTCGATCCCAGCGTTCTGCCAAGCTAGTCCATCTGGTGAGGAGCTTTGGCAAATTTCAAGAGTATAGGATAAAAAACTCACGGCGACCGCTCATTCCGTAACCCTTGCCAGATTTTTGCAAGTTCTCATACGCTCGGTCGACCTCTAAGAATGGTGTCAGTCTCTGTCAATCAATCACTAGGTCGAGTCTCGTTCGGGTTTTGTAGATGCAGACCAAGCCATGTCATCACAGGATTTATAGAAACAACTGTAACACAACAAGAACCTGCCCGCGGGTGGTTGTATCACATACCATCGAATTGATACGAGAATGCGTAGTCATCTTGGGGCTGGGGGCCGCTAGCGCCTGAATAAATGAGGGAGTTAGTGAGAGTTCTGCATCGATCGGTTCTTGCATTCTGGCGTACCTGCGCGGACCGGAGTAGTCGAACCCTGGTGCTCCCAGTTGTTCTGAGTCGAAGAAGACGACCACTGGGATTGAGGGTTGTCGTAGTAGGACATACTGCAAGACTTTCGGGTTCGAGTGGGAAAAACCGGGACGGGAACGATTCGACTCGGGGTGTCTTAAACCTCTCACTAGGAAGATAAGATCTATCCACGAGAATCTCTGGTCAGCTTGTTGTAATTGTGATACCGGATGACGACGGTTTGCGACGGGAGAGTGCAGCGCAAAGCGACGGCGATGTCACAAGGAAGGGCGATAATAGGAGGTGGAGGAGGAAATTTGCCGCCATGGCCGACGTCAATATGCGCGGCATCGGCCACCTGAGACACGGATCCATCCAAGACCACCAAAACCTCCCAAGCCCCTCGTCGCAACACGTTGACAAATCGCCCGTGATCCTGTGCGCCGATAGATCGACTCACCCAAGACAAGAGTATGATCAAGTTTCGTCGGTGACCGTTGTCGCTTCGTTGAGGAAGAGAGCGCAAGGGTTACTCGCCACGGGCCGCTCTAGTCGGAAATAAACCACGCGAGGGTCTCGGAGGGACGGAAAAAGTGCGAAGAACAAAATCGCAGCAGTCGGTGATGAGAAGAGACGAGGCGACAGACCGAAAAGACGCTATCGAGACCAAGGCCGCTGCAGGGCAGACGGAATTATCGACGAGAGGGAGAACAGGGAGAGGTACCGTAGAGGTAAGAAGGGGAAAGGAAGGAAAATGTGGTGGTTAAGATGATGAACGAGTCGTCGACTTGGACAGGGCGTGACGGGATAGGTTGAGATTGGGGGGAAGAAAAAACCAGGGCCGGGCGGGAAAGGAGAAGGAGCAAGCCTAGGCCCAAAAGTCGACTCGTCCATCAACCAAATCAGGAAGTCACGTCGTGCCGTGGGGAGTGGGCAGTAAGGTAGAAGAACTAGACAGTGGGCACAGGCAGGTCGGCAACATTTGGGGCGCGCAGCTGGCAGGTGCCAGGCGCTGTCGACTTTTGGAAGGCCCTGCCCGTGGGTGGATGATGTACTTGGCTCAAAGTACCCTGCGCTTGACGGCACACGCACGAAGGGGACAATTGACGTAGTTTGTGCGACAGCCTGGTCAGGCTAAAGAGAAGAGTACTTTGCTCGCTCGTACCTCGTCTGGCTGAAGTTCTGAATAAAACAGGCAGGGACAGTGCAGGGTGCCTGTAACGTACCGCTGGTAGAAGGGATACCTGATCCTGGCCTCGAGAATGAATGTCGGATGTACCTAAACGAGACGAGACGTACATCCTGTCACCGGATTGAATCCTCCGATAATGACACAAGGCTGAAGTCCTTTTCTGCGCCATCACTTATATTATAGATACGGGCACCTTGGCAGATTTCAGGATAATCCCATCCCAATTAACAAAACGCTGCCTCCTTCGGAGTACAGTTGAGTGTACTGTATCTTCAGCGTCCCCTGGCTGCCCGTTGTCCGTTGAACGCCCAGACGCCCGATCCAAACCTCTTTTGATTCGATAACGGGGCTAATAACGGAGTGTGAAATGACGACGTGTGGGGGGTGGCCCTTTTTCTCGTTTCTTGGCCTTTCTGCCAGCAACGCAACTCCACGCTCCACGATACCAGCCAGCGACAGTCGACGGCGTCGGGTGGGTTGCCAGTGCAGCTGGGGAATGAGAACACTGTGCGGATTCGATGATCTATGGCTTCTTTTTTGAATGAATAACATGAGGTTATCATCATATCAACCTCGCATCTGCACTTCAGTTGACTGCATCACCACTAACGGCCGCCTGCACTTGAATCTACATCAACTTAATTACATGCGGTTCCCCAAAGATATGTCCATCCCTGCTGGACCCGAGATGGAGACCTGTGATTCAGACTCCAGTATCCGTACCCTTTCCGGGCATGTTTATCCCGGCCTGCACTCTCGCATCGCGCCATCTATGGCCTTGCAGTGCTTGCTTCTAACGCCTCTCGATCGTCTGGGATGCCCCGGGTCTTTGCCTGCTCCATGCGTGTGTCAAATGGATGCCAGAAGGACACACTCCTTCTCGTCAAGCATGGTTGCATGGTTCAGGTACCGTACCGCGAACCGGTGCACGGAGAATGAACCAAGACGGATCGCTTATTATTATGGACGCATCTTATCTTACAAACTTGGCTGGTGTTCAAGCAATAACAGATCTACCTACACTGACAAAAAGTGTGATACAGACGGTTGACTGTAAGGCGCTACAAATACGAACCCAAACCCGTAGAACAAACCACCAACGTCAACAATGAAAACAGCTTGCCAACAAAGCCCGCTTACACTGTCCTGACTCCTCTGCAATTAAACCTCGTGTTGTTTCCTCCTCTTGGCGCCTGCTTCTCCTATCTTAACTGGACTTGCCATCGGGGTTGTTGTCTTTTTACATATCCAAACGAGCCCATCATCTTGATAATGTGGATACGCAAATTACACACATCAGAGGCGCGCCCCTTTTTCCGGGATCACACTGTTAGAACTTGACCTGTGCTGGAGTTGGGGGTTTTGGCGGGGAATGGTCTTGGACGCCGGTTCATTCCATGGATTTCTTCTTTTCTAGAATGAATTACCGTCAACCAAAGTCATATGCATCACATTTCCAAAGTTTTGACATCTGCAGCATGCAGAGCAATCATGTTTAGAGACAGGCAGCCCTTTTTAAGTTTCGACAAGTGCCGATGGTACACAATCAGTGCCTACAAGTGTAATCGCTTCGACATGGCGGCGGTTGGCTTCCTCACTTTCGGCCCAGCGTTAATTAGCTGCATGATGATGTCGAGGCTGACACGTTTTGGGCATTCAACACTGATAGCTGCAAAAACGCTATCTATCACGTTTTTTCTTTTTATTGTTTGAGGCGGACCGCAATCTTTGTGGTATTAATCATGGCACTGCAGTCAGTCAGTTCAGCTTTCACACAGAACAACAGTACAACTTACAAGACGGGCCTGCCATATCAAGCACTGTGTCGCAAGCTGCATTGGAGGTTTGCTCTCTAATCAAATGCGGCGTTCGGGCCGTTACTCGATTCTCTCGCGGATGGATAGTCGTCAGCCAAAGACAGACCTCCACCACCCAGTCACGGCGCATGTCAACATGGTTCGATCCTGATGATACCCTGCCGGTCATTGGTATTACACCTCACCTTGTAGCATGTAATTGTTTTCTGCGTGACCATCGTTGTGTTTCTACAAGATCGACGCCTGTTTTGGACATTCTGGCGCACCAGACGGCCCCTGCAACCATCGGTCTCCGATGATTAGGCTTGCCATCTGAGACCTCAGATGAGACATCCCTTCGATGAGATCTCTGTGCTGGTTGTCTTATTTCAGCTTGTTATCCTCCCTAGCATCAGCTGCAGTCACTTTCGCGTTGGCTAAGATGACCTGAGGCTGCTTTAAGCAGGAGATTAACATCTCAAAAAAAGTGTCTCTCTTTTTCAGCTGCTGACGATATTCGAGTTAGCAGTCTGGGCAGCAGGGATCTAAATGGACGGCCCCAGATGGGTGGACGGAATTGTTCCAAGGTCCACCACCAACAAGGCGAGTCCACCTGTCATTGTCTGTCTGTCACTTGGTCGGCTGAAGAATATGCCCAGTTCAATGGACTTTCCACCAGACGAGTTGCCAGGCTAAGAAGAGAAGCACTGTTCTGATACACGCAATGCATGTAACCATAGGACAATTTGCTGTTCGCCTTGTGATATCATCATATCACGCGGCTAGTCAATGACTACAGTACAGGTAGCAATAATTCCATTTCCATTTCTACGCCACACATCCAGTGAGCCGAGTTACTTTACCCAGCCAATATGCAGCATCGATATGGGTCCCGTCTACGGCCAATTCAACTTTGGTGACCGATTCTCGTGTCTTTGTAATCGTCGGCTAAAGGCCCCCATTCTTTGAGCTTCCCCAGACTGCTTCCGTCTCGTTCATTGGTTGGGTTGACCGCATGCTGGACTCGTCAGCACCCATCATGCATTCCCGTCACCCGATGTTGATGTATTTCTTGAGAATTAGGCCCGGTGTTTGATGCTTACTCAGAATGGAACACTCTTTTGGGTGGATATTCCGCTGCAGGTTTTTGCATGGTGTGGACAAAGATATGGAGGTCTTGTATCATGGTGAGGTTCTCCTCTCACGAGTGTCGGTCTGGTGAGATGCTGAATTACCGCGTTTTCCAGAAAGCTAGAGGGCTCCATGTGCCACAAGTGTGCATGAAGATAAGCTCGGTTCTCGGTTTATACAACCTGTTCGCTTCGAGAAGTTTGAATTCGAGCATTCCAATATTCTGGATCGATCTACTGTGATAAGAGCTTCTGAGACTTTTGCGCAACATGTGCATCACCATGTCAATTTCCCTAGCTTCCTTTCAGGCAGACTGGTTTGAAAAGATGTTGCAAGATGTATATGAAGGTATGGATTGAAAACACTGGCGTTTAAGCAGAGGGCGGTTTCACGTAGAAGAAATTTATCTTTTCCGAGATCTGAGCGCTTTTTGCATGTAATATATATCCAAGGCCAAATAGCTCTTCACTACATTTCATAACGCGAGCTGCTGTCAAGTGTGAAAACTGCTGGATACAGCACATCCTCCCTAGCTGCGATACGTAGTATATAAACTTTTCTGATCATGCTTCCCAAGACTAGGAGGAACTAATGGATCTATCGAGGATCTCAGTCAAGGCCGAAGTAAAGGGAACTTGATACCGTATGAAAAACAAAGAATAGTAACTTGGGACTCAGCTGATATTCCGGGTTTTGGAGTATCTGGCAAACATTAACATCGATGCCATATAAAGTAACTTCAAGCTAAGCCGGGATTTAGCTTTCGATTCCAGTATGGACCGTTATCTTTCCTCAATTACTGGGGGCTGGATTGTGTCTTTCACCATCCCGTGAGAGGTGAAAATGCTATTTCTGGGGGAGTGACCTCTGAGTTAAAGAACATTTAAGATATTTCTTATCAATGACAGAGAAGCGTATCAAAATCCCCTGGTGCAGTGGTCAAGCACCTAACAACATCAAGAATTTAAATTCTATAAGTTAAAAGATGGTCAGCTGTATCAATAGAAGTGACGTGTGTAAAGATAAGCTAAATACAGTACCTCATCAAATATTTTCCATTTCATACTCCTATTCTGGGAAGCAGTCCGAGGAGGCCACGACGATGTCATCTTGCCAGTGTTGAATGCCTGTGTCGATACAGATCCCTGAGACA
>JABCKB010001202.1:0-18225 GCA_013184455.1 Fusarium continuum
GTCGGGGGGAGGTTCGCGATGGTGGGGCAGAGCAAAGATTTCGACGGTTGTGTGAGGTGAGTCGCTTGTGCGTTCAAAAAGAGTTTAGCGTGAAGTAGCGGGCTGGTTCCTGATTTGGGAAGCTCTTCGAAGTGTCTGTCACGTGGCTTCGCGCCAAACGTCGTCATAGAGCGCCGCGTTTCGGGTTGTCGTTTTTTTAGATGGACGTGAAGAGGCGTTCCTTTTGATGGAGGCTGCTTGATGATCTCATTCTGTTCTTTGACTAATAAGACAGATACTATTTTCTTTGGTTGATAACTGAACCTAAATCCCTGAGTATATCAGCCATGCCAAGTCCTACCAAGAAACGGAAGCTTAACAACGGCACCAAGTCGACAACACCAGTTCGAGGTCTTGAGTATTTCTTTTCGAAACAAAAACAGAATGGCTCAGAGCCTAGCAATAGGCCAAAAACTGAAGAGAATGAAGAGAAGGATGGAGCATCAAGTAATGTCACGACAGAGTTGACAGATGAGGAATTGGCTAGGAAGCTCCATGCAGAATGGGATCAGGAGGTTGCCAACACACCACAATCCACAATCCAGGAACAAAGTCTTCAACTTCCGAGTAAACACAACGAATCAGTATCCCGAGATGAAAGCCCAAGCCCTGCTGGTCCAGAATCGAAGGCACGAGTTACCCTCACAACAGCTCTCGGCAAACCTAGTGCAGTCAAGACGAAACCTACACTTGGCCTTCAGGCAGCGGGCATGGCCGAGGACACAACAACGACATCAATACCTTTCGACGAGTCTCCTCTAACATTTGATCCCTCAGAATATTTGGATCAACTAAAAGAACACTGGGCCTCTGAAGGCGGCAATGCATCTTATGCACTTCTCACTCGTTGTTTTATTCTCATAAACGGTACCACAAGCCGAATAAAGATCGTAGATACCCTTGTCAACTGCCTGAGAGTTCTCATTGAAGGTGATCCGTCGAGTTTGCTACCAGCGGTATGTCCCAGATCATTATTCTGTCGAACTTCTCTTACTTTTTCAGGTGTGGCTGGCAACCAATGCTATTTCACCTCCTTATATCTCTATGGAGCTAGGATTGGGTGGATCTGCCATATCGAAAGCGCTCCGCAACGTCTGTGGGCTCGACAATCGATCTCTGAAAGCTATTTACGACAAATACGGCGATGCCGGAGATGTGGCTTTCGAAGCAAAGAAGAAACAGAGCTTTACGCTGAGGAAACCAAAACCACTGACGATCAAAGCGGTCTACGAGTCTTTAGTGAAAATTGCCAATAGTCAAGGCCAGGGCAGTTCAGAAGCAAAGCAAAGACTAGTTGACCGGCTACTCCAAGACGCCCGTGGTGGAGAAGAGAGTCGTTTTGTTGTGCGAACTCTCTGCCAGCATGTAAGAGCAATCGTCATGCCGTTGATTCTCGCATTCTAACATGGGACAGTTACGCATCGGCGCCGTCAAGACGACAATGCTAATTGCTTTATCACGGGCCTTTTTACTCTCCCGCCCACCAGGAGCCGATTTTCCTCTCAAATCAGTATCTGATCTGGCCAAACTCAAGAAGGAAGATTTGGCCGACATTTGGAGTCGGGCTGAGGAAATAGTCAAGGCCTGCTTTGCGAGGCGTCCCAACTACAACGATCTTGTCCCCGTTCTTCTTGAGATTGGCATTTCCGAGGAGCTACTGATACGATGTGGCCTTACCCTCCATATTCCATTACGACCTATGCTCGGAAGCATCACAAGAGACTTGTCTGAGATGCTCACAAAGCTGCAGGGGAGAGACTTTGCTTGCGAATTCAAGTATGATGGCCAGAGGGCCCAAATACACTGTGATGAGAACGGGAAAGTCAGTATATTCTCCCGACACTTGGAGGTCATGACGGACAAATACCCCGACTTGGTCGAGTTGATACCTAAAATACGTGGAGAGGGCGTTGGCAGCTTCATCATGGAGGGCGAAGTGGTAGCAGTTGATCGTGAAACCGGAGAACTCAAAAATTTCCAAACACTTACAAATCGAGCGAGAAAAGATGTTACCATTGGAAGCATCACGGTGGACGTTTGCATGTTCTCGTTCGACTTGATGTATCTGAACGGACAGCCATTATTAGATCGACCCTTTCGAGAAAGGCGAGAGCTTCTACGGTCACTTTTCAAGGAGATACCACATCACTTTACCTGGGTAAAGAGTCTTGATGCCACATCCGCAGACTCTGAATCTGTTCTGGAGTTTTTTAAATCTGCTATAGATATCAAATGTGAGGGAATCATGGTGAAGATCTTGGATAATCTGCCTGCAGTGCCATATCTGGGAGAGGCGGAAGACGAAGGATCTGACAAGTTATTGACGCCCAAGTCAAAATCGAAAGGAAAGGGAAAAGCAAAGGGTAAGAAAGACGAGAACGGAGAGGTCAAAGCCAAAACGAGACGCAAACCATTACTGGCGACGTATGAACCAGACAAGCGACTTGACTCGTGGCTCAAAGTCAAGAAAGACTACCACTCCAGTTTCGACACGCTTGATCTCATCCCTATTGCCGCCTGGCATGGGCAGGGCCGCAAGGCAAAATGGTGGTCGCCTATTCTCATGGCATGCCGCAACGAAGAGACTGGGTCGCTAGAGGCTGTATGCAAGTGCATGTCCGGGTTCACAGACACATTCTACAAAGCCAATCGGCAGTTTTACGATGATGGCGAAGAGAGCGACGAGCCTAAGAACACCAGAACTACACAACCAGGTTTTGTCGAATACTCGGGCCCAAGACCTGATATCTGGTTTGAGCCGCAGGAAGTGTGGGAGATGGGCTTTGCAGATATCACGTTGAGCCCGACCTATACTGCAGCGATCGGTCTTGTCAGTGATGAAAGAGGGTTGAGTTTGAGATTTCCAAGATTTGTGAAGAAGCGAGAGGATAAAAGTCTCGAAGAGGGGAGCACAAATGATTTCTTGGCTGGTCTGTGGCGCAAGCAAGAGGCCAAGGCTGCCTCAAACAAAGAGAACAAAGACGAAACTGGGGCGGAAGTAGATGAGGCAGATGAAGCTGATGACTGAGTCTTAGCAAGCCATGTTGATTACAGTTGAATAACGACGCCAAGCTCCGACCACATGAATAGTGCTCTTAAAGAAAATGAGATACGATGAATCTATTTCATCATTTGCCAGCGTTTAATCTTTGGGCGATGAGACTGAAAACGGCAATTGATCCCATAAAGAGAACAGCGTTGTAGAACTGAGTGTGGTGAGCATAGGCATATATATCTGCGACACATTCAGATTCAACTTACTGCTGTACGAGAGATATCTCGTTCTTCGTTATCTGTCCGTGACTCGATAAAAAGTCGACGAAGATTTGGCAGCGCCTGTTCAACTCTTAGGTCTCATATCAAATTGGACCCTGGCAGCTTTCTCACCATTTTTGAGGTGTAGTGGTTCTGGCAGCGATCTCACTTGCTCAAATACGGGATTGTTGCACTCACTTAATTAAAGAAGAGTGGTTATCTCCGTATATGATGCGAGAGACAACCTCAAGAGATGACTTACTGTGATAGTGTCAAGAATCAATTCAATGCAATTAGTGTTGATAGAAGGTGACTAAGCTATCTGAAACATTGGTAGGTGGCCAAAAATAAGTAAATTGTTAACCGCCAGAGAAGCCACGCTACACGCAAACGGCAATCAGGTGGAAGTTTAGAGTACCTAGAGTTAGGGGCCCGCCTGGCCTAACAAAAGCTGACAGGGCCACTGTAGCATTACCCCCTTTGGTGGCTCAGGCCCTCGGCTTAGTGCAGGTGGCCTAGACCTACCGGCCTTGGCATATCTGGTGACAGTTACGTCTGCCTTGTTCATACTCAGATCGATCAACTCCTTTCCGATTACCTCGACAGCGTCGCGCATCTTTGACGCATCCTCGGGTAGGCAGCATCATCGGTGGATGTAGGCTTCGACGCTTGAGGACAAGTAGCTTGTACTCGGCCTAACCAATTCGACTTCTACTCGACTGTCACCGCCCGTCGTCTTCGTCAACACCCAATCTCTATCTCTCACCCTCGAGCTTCCACCACGTGCCCCTCTACAACGCCCAACGATGGCGGTAAATCGCATTCGCGGCGCCTTTGCCGCGCCTCGCAAGGGTGAAACCTTTGAGCTGCGCGCTGGTCTGGTTTCACAGTATGCCTACGAGCGCAAGGAGTCGATTCAAAAGACCATCATGGCCATGACGCTGGGCAAGGATGTGTCGGCACTCTTCCCCGATGTGCTCAAGAATATTGCGACGAGCGATCTCGATCAGAAGAAGCTTGTATACCTCTACCTGATGTATGTGGACGAAGCTGTATTGCTGTCGAGCTATCATCCCTAGCTCTGTAGCTGTCAACTGCTCGTGGGATAGGATCGAGAGCTGACATGAAGGTTCAGGAACTACGCCAAGTCGCATCCCGATCTCTGCATTCTCGCCGTCAATACATTCGTCCAAGACTCGGAAGATCCAAATCCGCTGATACGAGCACTGGCGATTCGAACGATGGGATGTATCAGGGTGGACAAAATGGTGGATTACATGGAAGAACCTCTGAGGAAGACATTGCGAGACGAGTCGCCCTACGTACGCAAGACAGCCGCCATTTGTGTCGCCAAACTCTTCGACCTCAACCCGCAGATGTGTATCGAGAATGGCTTTTTGGAGGCTCTCCAGGAGCTGATTGGCGACCCCAACCCCATGGTTGTCGCCAACTCTGTGACCGCTTTATCCGAGATTACTGAAACGGCGCCTGAGACGAGGGCATTGATTGTTACGCCCGCCACTCTAAAGAAGCTGCTAATGGCTCTCAACGAGTGTACCGAATGGGGACGAGTGACCATCCTGACAACCCTGGCCGACTATTCCGCGACAGACCAGAAGGAATCGGAGCACATCTGTGAGCGTGTAGCACCTCAGTTCCAGCACGTCAACCCTAGTGTGGTTCTTGCTGCGGTCAAGGTTGTTTTCATTCACATGAAGGCTCTCAACCCTGAGCATGTGAGGTCCTACCTCAAGAAGATGGCTCCTCCTCTAGGTGCGTACACAGTGAGGGCGTCCTCGTTCATGACTGACTTGATGCAGTTACTTTGGTTGCTTCGCAACCCGAGGTTCAATATGTTGCTCTGCGGAACATTGATCTGCTTCTCCAGGCCAAGCCCGACATACTCAGCAAAGAGATGCGTGTCTTTTTCTGCAAATATACCGACCCCCCATACGTAAAGCTTCAAAAGTTGGAAATCATGGTTAGAATAGCAAACGAACACAACTATGAGCAGCTCCTTGCCGAGCTGAAGGAATACGCCCTAGAAGTGGATATGGACTTTGTTCGAAGAGCTGTCAAGGCAATTGGTCAGGTGGCCATCAAGATCGAGAACGCCGCTGAGAAGTGCGTTGCGGCTCTTGAGGATCTCATCTCTACCAAGGTCAACTATGTTGTCCAAGAGGTGATTGTCGTCATCAAGGATATTCTGAGAAAATACCCTGGTTACGAGGGTGTTATTCCTACACTCTGCAAGCACATTGACGAGCTAGACGAACCCACCGCCCGTGGCTCTCTCATCTGGATTGTGGGCGAGTATGCCGAGAAGATCAACAACGCAGACGAGATCTTGGAGAGCTTCGTTGAATCATTTATGGAAGAGTTTACACAGGTGAGCAGTTTGTTGTGAGTGACTGGGCTTGAACTAACCAAGTATTTAGACACAACTGCAAATATTGACAGCTGTGGTGAAGCTGTTCTTGAAGAAGCCTGGCAACAACCAAGGGCTTGTGCAGAAGGTTCTTCAGGCTGCTACGGCGGAGAACGATAACCCCGATATCCGCGACAGGGCATATGTGTACTGGCGTCTGCTTTCCTCAGATCCCGAGATTGCTAAGGTGACAATTCTGGTGAACAAAGACATGAATCGCTGCTAATGCCGCTTGATAGAATATTGTCCTATCTCAAAAGCCTACTATCACAACCACCATGACGAGCCTTCCCCCTGCCCTTCTGGAGCAACTCCTCACGGAACTTTCTACCCTTGCCTCAGTCTACCACAAGCCCCCGGAGTCGTTTGTTGGCAAGGGACGTTTTGGTGCCGACGAAATCCAGCGAGCTGCTATCCAAGAGCAGCGGCAAAACGCTGCCGAGAATCCTATTGCAGCCTCCGTTGCCGCAGCGGCTTCTGCCAACGGATCTGGTGGTGCTCCTCAGAACAATATTGAGAACTTGCTCGATATTGACTTTGACGGTGCCGCTCCTGCATCTCAAGAGCAGAATAGTGCCTCGGCAACCCCTGATAGAGTTGCTAGTCCATCAGCTGGGGCACCTTCAGGTGCTATGGCTGATATGATGAGCATGTTTGATGCGCCGGCGCAGCCTTCAGGTGCAGGGGCTCCTGCACCAGCCGCGGCTCCCAGCAACAACATGAGTGACTTGATGAACGGATTTGAGGGTTTGAACTTTGGTAGTTCATCGGCGGGCGAGCCTCTACCGGCGGCAATGCAGCTACAGCAGGCTCAAGGAGGAGCGCCGCAGCAACCTAAGAAGGACAGTGATGACTTGCTGGGCCTGTTGTAGATGCATACATGTATACGTGAGTTTTATGCCAAGAGGTGGCCATCGGTTCACAGGGGAGTATGGAGATGCTCTGGTAGGAAAAGAAGATGCCTTCACGGAGACATGGTGTTGGCGCAAAAAGATGAGATGACTGCTTCAAACAAACCATCTCGTTATCTTGTTGAACGCTTGCCAATAAAAGATGCTCTAAACATAGACTCATTTGCTTGATTCTTCCGCACTTGATGAGTAGGTAATGTACCGCAGCATTAAACCGCTTCCACACGGATAATTCATCATCTGAAATCCCTTCATCACAAGCCCGTCCATCCATTTGTGCCTGTCGTTTGCCCTTTTTTATGCAGAAACTCCATACTATATAACCTTGATACCCGGAAAGAGAAGAAAATGAAAGAATTTAACCCTGCATTTGCACGTCGTTGGCTTCGCTGGTTTTTGCGTACTCGTCAGGCGTCTGGCATTTTGCAGTCCAGGCGTGGATGGTAGCGATTTCGTCCTTGAGCGCGGCGTTGACGAGGCGATGGCGCTTGAGAGAGTTGAGGCCCTGGAACTGGGATGAGACGATAAGGGAGTTGAAGGCTTGACCACAGCCGCCTGCGATTATTGCAAAAGTTAGCAAATAGCTTGGCCGTGATCGGCTGGAGGGGTTCGCGGGGTAGTAGTAGCAGAAGCAGAGCTGAACTGACCAGACATGTCTGTGACTTCAACGTGGGTGGCCTCGAGGCGCTGCTTGATAGCCTCGCGCAGAGACTCGTCTGTGATTTGCGACATTGTTTCTGAGGAGGTAGAGGGAGGGAAGCGGCAGGGAAGCGAGCTTGTGGGAGAGAGGGAGGGAGAAGAGCGGTTTGAGATTGATTGATTAGATATCAATCAATCAATCAATCATCGTGGGGTAGTTTGAGGCACAGTGTGAGACGGCTGAGAAGAAGGACAAATGAACCCTGAGCAGCCAGGTGATATAAAATCAATAGAAAAATTAAATACCAAACGTAACATGCTTTTCAGGGTTTGTAATTCCATAACCCAAGGTATTTTTATCATAATCTTCAAAGCATCAAGTCACTACCTCAAGTTCAACTTTTTGATTATAGGCCTTGCTCTAGGCAGTGTCTATAGCGCCCAGATGCACTAGTCATGGACAGTGTTTAGCCAAAACCCACACGGTATGAGCTCATTGGACCCTTCCGTCGCTTCTACTTTGGCTTCAAGCTCCAACAGCTTCTAGCTTCATCTTTTATGCCAAGATATCGGGAGACATAGTTATCATTGGTGAGTGAGCCCCTGCAATCTACCCAATTGTTCATAAACACTCTCTAACAGTAACAGACTGTGTAAAGGACTTATATTCTGCTGAATAAGTTACTAGTTTCTGACGGGTGTCTCCTGACATGAGAGGCTCCATTCTGAGGTTGAATCAACTACTTACACCCAACTCAACTCGACTCCTCTATTCAGCTTCCGCAACAAGACCCATTGTTCCATCTTTCTCAGCTCCAAATTCTCAAACAGGAAGCAGGCTTTACTCCTCCTGTCGTTCTCCCAACTCAGCTTTATCACCTGAAACTCATTCCTCAAAAATGGCAAACTCCGGACCTTGGGGTGCTTGGCAGGTTGAGTCTTCAACCTTCACCAAGGCCGTCGTTGAGTCTATGCAGAAGCTCTATCCAGAGGAGATTGCAGACAGAAGCTGGGACAATGTCGGACTGTTGGTCGGAAACTCAGAGACTGATGCAAGGAAAAAGCGAGTCTTGGTGACTAATGACTTGACCTACCAAGTTGCCATTGATGCTATTGAACAAGACGTCAGTGTCATTGTCAGCTATCGTATGTATCTCCCTCAGCATGAGCATTTTTGTGAGGTCATTCTGCTAAAATCGATCAAGATCCCTTCATTTTCGGTGGTCTCAAATCCATCACCAACAACGATCCCCAGCAAGCTACCCTCCTGCACCTGGCCAAAGCTGGCATTGCTGTCTACTGCCCTCACACTGCAGTCGATGCCGCCCCTGAAGGCCTCAACACATGGCTCGCCGATATCGTGTCCGGTCCTCATCAAAGCAACCGCTCCGTCGCCATTCCTTGCAGCAACGCACCATCCAGCCACTCTGGTGCCGGCTACGGTTCTATCGGCCGCTTCGAAAGCGCTATTCCTCTCTCCGAGATCATCCTCCGTCTCGCCGACAAGCTCGGTGGCCTCAAGCATGTCATGGTAGCAAGCCCTGTCGGTGCTGATGTCAAGACCACCAAGATCAGCAGCTTCGGCGTCTGCGCTGGTAGTGGCTATGACGTGCTCAAGAAGGCCGACGTGGACCTTCTAGTCACTGGTGAGACAAGCCATCACTCTGCGCTGAGGGCTATTCAGCAGGGTCGTACGCTCGTGCAGGTCTTCCACAGCAACTCGGAGCGTGGATATCTCGAAGAGGTGCTCAAGCCCAAGTTAGAGGCTGCTCTAAAGGAGATCGTCCCTGAGGCGGATGTTGTGACGAGCAAGTACGACAAGGATCCGTTTACTATTTTGGACGTAAATGATCTGCAGTGATTAAAAAGTGTAGATTCCAGTGGAAATAAAACAGCGATGTAGGTGCTTGTCACAGGCAGAGAGAGATATCAGGAGTTGGGGACGAGATGATATTCCAAAATAAAATGGCATTTCAGCGCGGAAAATAACAAGAGGCTATTAAAAGAAAGCATTGGGTATATCTCGTCATTGCCGTGCATTACCGTCCATCTCTTGATACTCGACTATCTCTCGATGGCCGCTCATCCCTCGATATTCTCGGACTTGAAGCGCTGCTCTTATTGTCGACTTGCCTCAACGCCTCGTCACCATCTTTAATGCATTCCTCGACATCGTCGCCACCGATTCCCTTCTCTTTCCATGACTCCAGCAACTTACGTGGCATCACCCACTCCTTGCGTGCTTGCGCAATCTTTCCCTCGCTGACAAGCGCACGTAGTCTTTCTGGAGTCGCTAGAGCTTGTGCTGCCAGTTCCCTTGTTCGTTGCTGTCTTGCCTGGGCCTCTCGTTTCTTGCCTTCCTCAGATTCTGGTGAAGGAACTGTTTCGCGAAGGGCTTCTCGAATTGAGGAGGCTTGGCTGTAGATCTGGGCGATAGCTGGGTCTAGCGTTGAAGCCATGGGGTTTAATGGGTCCATATTCGCTCTCATCTAGCCACATGGTCAGTACCGCAGCTCTACAATGAGTATTCTATGGCAACGTACCTTGCGAATGGTCTCAGTCGCTGTGATGAGTTTACTGTAGTTGTCATACACCAGAGCCTTCTTCTCCGCATCGAGCGCGCGAACTTCTCCCACAACACGCGTATACAGTCTCAAGAGTTCCTCGAGGCTGCTCTTTGCGACAACCTTGGTCACGTAGTCTTCAGCGTCAAAGTCAGGGGCGTCAATTTCGGTAGCTGGGACTTCGGAATCGGGGATTTCGATTCGCGGAGCTGCAGCGCGGAGGTTGTAGTACTCGCGAAGAGCGGCGCGATTAGAAGAGGTTTTGCGCTGCTGTTGCTGAGGAGGTCCTGGAGGATTGGAAGGTCCTTGTGTGAGGACGGGAGAGGCGAGAGCGGAGCGAGATGTTTCGAAGGATGGACGGTTGGAGTTTGTAGGAGTGCGACGGGGAGGGTCGCGAGGTGAAGCTATTGTAGACATTGTAGGGTGAGTATCGAGGAGAACAGCAAGAGACCCGAGAATTGCTGGTTCGAAAGCGAAGCTGAAGGGTTGATCGAAGGTTGAGGATAGTTGGAGGTTGACAAGGCTGACTGGAGCTGGACACGGTGGAGGACCGTTAGTGGTTGATGGCCTGCAATGCAGGGGCACAGGACGCTAAAACTAGGGGATGGTCCACTTTCAGCCGCTGAAACGTCATCACTATCACAAGGCTGAGTACAATTCTATCTAAGGTACCTATTGTTTCTCAACACCAAAAGATCAACATCACGATGATACACCAATAGCACAAAATGGATCTCAACAGCCAACTTCGTGCCTCAATATTGGCTCAGAATCTTCCTCACCCTTCAACAACTTTTCTCAGCTCTCTTACAACCGCACGCTCTCCTCCTCCACCACTACCCTCTCTGCTAGCCACCGCCAAAGCCCGCCTATTAGCAGCAGATTTGACCAGCAGCGCACTTATAGACACAAGTGCCGTTCAGAGTCTTCCTCCTGATGTCGATTCTGCAGAATCTCGCGAGCGGCGCCTCCCGAGGCCTGTGCATGTCCAGGTTCTCGACATCGAGAATCTAGCTCTGAGTCGCTGGGAGCAAGTCGAAGAGATGGAAGCTGTGGCGAGGGGTGAGACTACGCGTGGAAGGGAGGTCATTCGCGTCACGGCAGAGGACGATGACGAGAACAATATCGAGGGTCTGACTCAGACTCAAAGACCTGCAGGAGCTCGCAATACAACGGGTCCAAAGCCTGCGGGCAAGAATGCGACGCATAGACTCGTGCTGCAGGACTGCAAAGGGACAAAGGTGTACGCGCTAGAACTAAGACGCTTTGATAGCATAGGCGTTGGAAAGACGCAGATTGGCGAGAAGATGCTCCTCAAGGCCGGGACGGTGATTGCTCGAGGAATGGTGTTACTGGAGCCGGATAAGTGTGTGATGCTCGGTGGGAAGATCGAGGCGTGGCAGAAGACGTGGGTGGACGGGAGATTGGCGAGGTTGAAGGAGGAGATAAGACTGAGTGAAGGGCAGGGATCGTGAGGAAGATGAGCATGGCGTTATGCATGATGATACCCCTTTTACTACAATGACTTGTACAATACCAACATCCACCCATGCTGCGTCACGTTATATTTCTATGGGTCTCCAACAAGACCATTCCTTCGTCACCATGAAAACCATGTCCATGCTCAAACATAATCCCTTTGATCCCTCATATCCCTTCAGTTGCAGCAGCCAGCGAAGTCCAACCACTCTGCTCCCAAGGCGCCAGGAATGCTGCCCGCTGAGCATCCCCAGCAGTTGCTGTTCCAGCATACGCCTTTGATAGATCCTGAGCTTCCAGTAGACCCTTTGGAGGGATGCCTCTTGCTGCCACTTTGAGTGCCATCTGAGCCGCATGCTCGTTGCTCGTAGACTGTGCTAGGGCAGACCAGCCGTGGGGTAGATCTGGGTATAGCATGATATCTGTCAGCACCTGTGTCCTCATGTCCTCTTCTGTGCGCCCTTCTCCCAGAGTAGCAATAGCCCGTAGCACTTCTCCGATATTCGACTGCTCCAAGGCTGTCACTTTGTGGTTGGTTCGAAGGCCGTGAAGTTCTTCCACAACTGCCTCCAGGCTGTCCTCGTCGTTGTCCAACAAGGCGATAACACCAAGGAGAAGCACTGACTGGACGTGTTCAGGATGCTTCTCAATAACCTCAAACAATGCCTCGCGGGCTCTGTCTCGTGATGCCTCGGACCCTTGAGCCCAAAGCACTTGAGCCAATAAGCACACAGCATCCGGATTGCCACCAGACTCTTCCAGAGCGGACTCAAAGTACGCGATGGCTTCGTCGAACTGGTTGTTGTAGTACTGAGCCAATCCAAGAGTCAGATGCGCAGATAATCGCGCTTTCTTGCGCTGCTCGCTTGAAAGCTCATTCTCTGCTTCCTCGCTGCTCAATCCCAGCGCTAGCTCGCCGCACTCAACTGCCTTCTTATAGGAGCCAGCTGCGAGGTAAGCTCGTGCCAGGTCCGTCTTGGCCAAGGCAAACTTGGCAAGACTTTGGGGGGATTCAGTGCTCTCGTAGTCAGCTTCAATGGTCGAGGAGATTTTCTCAAGCGTGTCAACGGCACGGCCACTCTCGTGAGTACGCTCTTGGAAAAGTGTTGCCAAGTGGCCAAACGCCAGATCTTGCGAATC
Source organism: Fusarium continuum (assembly GCA_013184455.1). Lineage (NCBI taxonomy): Eukaryota > Fungi > Ascomycota > Sordariomycetes > Hypocreales > Nectriaceae > Fusarium > Fusarium continuum. The sequence continues at coordinate 12,456 of JABCKB010001202.1, forward strand.
TAGGCTTTGGTACTGATTGAGCGCGAATAGAGGCTGAATGAGCGATTCAACGGTGAGCTCGTTGGGAGACACTGTGAGGATGTGGTCGAATAAGGAGCTTGAGTAGTGGCGTCTGGTAGGTACTGAAGATGCATCTGCAATCTCCATTGCGTGGGTGAAGAGTCCGCGGGCTTCCTTAGCATCGCCGTGCAAAAGAGCCACAAACCCTTGCCCGAGCCACGCGTGTGCATAATCGGGATCAGTCGACTGAGCTCTCGTGAAGACCTCGTTGGCAAGCTGCACATCTCCGGATAGTAGAGCCAGAGTTCCCAGGTTCGTCCAAGCCGCAGGACTTCGTTCGTTCAGATACAGACTTCGGGCAAAAGCGTGCTGCGATACTGAAGGGTTGATCTCACTGGTTACCACACCAAGGGCATTCCAAAACTCTGAGTTTCCAGCTTCCAGCTCAATCGCACGCTTGAACGATCTCACTGCAGTCTTGACGTAGCTGCTAGACTTCTTCCGAAGTCCAGGAGGCAGGCAAATGTGCGCGCGATACTCTGCCCATCCCAAGTTGTAGTAGGCAACAGCTTGCGCATGGCGATCATTAGATGCAATGTGAACACCTTGCTTGTGACACAGAATTGTAGCGTGAATACATCGAGTGAGGTCGACGCCTGGCTGCTCATCATCTGCATACAACCCTTTGGCAAAGACTACGTCAGTTCCGACCTTATCAACGCTGGCAAGAATCTCATATGCCTCTTGTGAGCCGTTCTCGAGAAGTCTGCGAATAGACTCGGACGGAAAGTCTTGCGTACGACTTTGGACAGACGAAAATACTGAGCATGCATCGGCAATAGCCTTCCAGAAGTTAAACGTCTCGAGAACGCTGCCGCTTGTTGTCTTTGCATACTCGATAGCCTCGGTAGCAAGCTGCACTGCTTTTCCAAACAGGCCCTTCTCTACAGACGAAAGGGCATTGTCGACTGTTGTCTGAAGCAGGGCGATGATGACGCCTTCTTCCTCAGGATGTGTCTTGATGACTGATCTGTAGAGAGCGATAGACTCGTCATACTCACCCAATTCACGCTTGATGTTAGCAAGCATGTACCTGGTGAACCAGGTATCTCCAGAGATATCCGCCTCGGTCTCTTCCTCCAGCTTCTGAGCATTGAGAATGGCCTTGGTAGCAGCAATATGCCGACCGGAACTGTGGTAGCTCTCTCCAAGACCCACCCAGGAGTGGTAGTCTTCAGGAGTAATACGAAGCGCCGCTTGGAACGATACGATAGCCTTGTGAAAGTCTTGCTTGTTTAGCTCAGCCACGCCCAGCGCAGCAAACGGCCAGCTAATTCCCTTTCTCTTGGATCCCGGTGGTGGCTTCACCTTGCCAGAGTCAACAATGCGGCGGGCGACGAGCTCGACTCTATCCCAATCTCCGTCGTCCGCAAATGAGCGAGCAAGTCTCTCAGCTGCAACCACTTCGGCATGGGATAGCTCCAGGGCCTTCTGGAAGCAACGTCGCGACCGGTTCTTGTCCTTCGCGTAGTCGGCATAGTACATTCCGAGGTACGTATACGTAGGTGCATGGTTGAGGTGGTTATTAAGAGCGCTCAGCCAGTACGCGTATGCAGTTTCTCCCTTTCTTTGCTTCCTTGCAGCCTTGCTAGTATCAATGTTCCAGATGCATACTCCTAAACGGTGTTGAGTCTCGCCTAGCAGCTCCTTTGATGCAGTCCCTTGCTTTTCCAGAGGTGCAAGACATTCTTGTAGTTCCTCTCTTGCGTTTTGCCAATTACCCTTAAGTGCCTTGACCCAGGCAGACTCGGACTTGACTTTGATGTTTGTCTGATCACGTTCCAAAGCCCGGGTGAGATAGTCTATGGCCTGGTCGTATTCCTCCTCTTCCTCGTAGATAAGACCAACACCGATCAAAGCAGAAGTGGAGGTAGTATCGCGCTCGAGAACCTTGTCGAACAACTCCTTTGCCTCCTTATGGTGTCGCGGAGATTGATAGTAGACCAATGCTGTCCCGAGCGACAGGTAATATGAGTCTTCAGCGTTGGTGAATGATAGACCGGTCTTCTTGCGCTCCTTTTCCAATAGAGCTGATCCCTTGCGCATGAGTTCGACGGTACTTTCATATTCTCCAACATGTAGGAGATATTGGCCGGTGATTCGATATGCAAGAACTGAGTCAGCGGTAGTAATGCCTTCACTTATCATGATAAGACGATCCTCGTCGGTCAAGGGAACCACAAGAGTAGGAACTCCACCATCGTCGTCATCGGAGCTTTCGTCAGATTCGTTTAGAGCTGCTTTTGTCTTCTCTTGTGGCTTTTCTGGGGGGAATGGTGAGATAGAGCTTGTTAAAAAACTTGTAATGACTTTGTATAGATCACTGTCGGGGAAGAAGGAGCAGTAAGCTCTGAGGACATCGACATCCCATTCTCGGATCTCCTTCTTGTCCTGCCACTCTATAGAGATATCCCAAGCTAGCTTGTAGGGGTACTTGATGGCAACCATGCCGTTGGCCAGATCAAGGACTTTTTGGCGCTCTGTATCCTTTTCAGCGCCTGCTGGTGCTACAAGGAGGCGGTCATAGCAGAGTTGGAGAAGCTTCTCCTCATACTGCCGTCTTAGGTCGTCGTCGCTTGTCCAGTTGATGAGCTGTCGGTAGATGTGCTCCAGTTTGCTCTGGCTGTAGACTTCCCGCTTGGCGTCGAGGGTTACTTCAGTGAGCTTGGCACCTAGCTTAGTTCGTCGTTCTCCGATGAGGGTATTTATCCGGTGCTTCTCAAACTTCTCTATGATGTGTGCGATAGTCTCATACGTCTTTGCTGGGTGGGGGAAACGGCCTTCAAGGATGGGGTACAAGGGGCTTTCGGGAAGTTGTATCGACAGTGCCTCTGCATACTGCATCTCGTCTCCGTGAACTCTAGCGAAATCGATGAATTTGATCACGACATCTTGACTCTTGTACAAGTCGTCACCATCTCGGTGAATCTGTGCTAGGTTAATGACTGCTTGTTGGTAGTCTGCGAGCTTCTTGTTGCTTTGCTTCTCAAACAGCTTGATCAGACCCTGCCAAGCCTGTGCTTCCTGGGGCCGAAGCCATGTTGCAGACCGATAAGTCTCTTGAGCTTGATCCAGTCTGTCCTTTTTATCCAGGGCAAAGGCCAAGAAGATGTGACTTGAAATCTGCTGTCAGCTTGAAGGTCTCATGGCGGGGTATGGAGCTCTTCAGAAAGCTCAAATAGTTTCTCACGCTTGATAGTTCTTGGGATCCTTTTCCAGAAGCTCTTGTGCCTTACCCACAGCATCGTCAAATTTCTGCTGGCGAATAGCATCGTTGATAGCTTTGAGGGCTGCCTTAGTCCCTGACATGATGGCTTGATTCTCTTGTGTTTGTGTTGGAGGGCAACCCCACCAATGTCAAGCTCGTAGAAGCTCTCTTTGGCTGAGTTGTGAGCTTCAGATGTGACTCCGACTGGCGACCTCAAAAAGTCCACAGGTTTTCGAAGGAGTTCGTTGCAGTAGAAAGATTACGTTTTCAAAAGTGAATTAATTGAAGGGATCATACATTAATTCATCAGGCTGTTGCTGGTGGAACTTCGCAATGGATGAATTATGTCATTATCGAGGGTTCGCTGATAGCCGAAGATATCCCGCCTATGTCTTTAGCTCCACCTCTAAGTGCAATATGTACTTTTACCTTTGTCTTTTATCGAGCTTGATCGCCAGTCAGTAATTTGTTCTCTCATCTCAAGAGCCAAAAATCGAAGGTTGATAGTTATCAGAAACTTCACTATGTTTCGTACGGGCTATTTGGTTGATTTCTTTCTCAACATGATCTAAAGATACGAAACTAGGCAGTAATAACAGTATCTTGTTGCCAGCTTACGATGAATCTAGATCTCATCTAGACGGGACACTTAACAAGTGGCGGTTTAAAGATATTTCCTTTAAAACGGGGAAAGTCACGGTATATGCTACAAAAAGACAGGTTTGGTGCGTTGTATTTGCTAGGGAACTCTTCAGTTTTCTAATCTAGGGTGAGGTGGAATCCTAAGACAAAGTCAACAACAGGGGATATTCCTCCATCAGATCCCCCTCCATTCTGCGATAGAGCTCTGCGATACCAGTAACGGGGCAGTCGTCCGCACCTCGATAGGGTATGCCGTCATCGTCAACAGCATCTGCGTAAGGCTCTGCTGGATAATTCCATTTGGGGTCAACCAGCCTCACAGAGACATGTGCAAGTTGCAGCTCATCCTTTTCGACGTCGAGTGAGAACGAAATATTGGATAGTTTCTCGATTGTATCCTCATCAAAAAGAATGCACGCCGCGTGACGACTTGGCCCACCTCCTCTGAACATGAGATCGTCTTCAAGTAGCCCTAAACCTCTGAGTTGGGCGCAGAATTCTTCCCTCACTCGATCTTCTGACGCATTCTCCAGAGCCTCTTTGTTTTCTACAAGATCGAGCTTGAATCGTTTGGCTGCTTCTTCACAATAAGGTGAAGACGAGATCAGCCTTAAGCTTCTGAGCGTGAGCAAAACCAGGGCTTCCAGGGCTGGTTCAATATTTTGGCGAGCCAACTCCGAATGCGACGTGAGAAAAATGTAGTAGCCCCATGTCGGATCTGTGATTGCTTGATTAAGAGGTCCTCGTGTCTTGTTCTGGTAGGCTTCTACAGCGCAAAGAAGTTTGCGGTTGTCGTCGGATCTCTTTTTGTACCCGAACCAATCTTCTGTGTCACGAATCCACCGGTTAAAGTGCCTTTCTCGTTCGAAAACTTGACTATCAAACTCAGGGTCATCACTGTAATCGGAGGGCCGTATATGTAGGTCTAGGTCACTGACAGATCGAGCTGTTCTCTGAATGTCTGGATCGGCACCTGGGCCGAAAGAGCGGGTGTTGAAGGAACGCTTATGGGGAACTGGGCGAGTTTCAAGAGAAGGGTCTCGGGGTGGGAAACCTGAAATGAGATTTGGCTCTTCTCGTGTCGTCATTATGAAAGAAAAGGTTAAGATGCAAAACAAGAGAGTGATGAGTGGTTTGAAGGACTGGCTCAAGAGCCTGATAGACTGACTAACTGACTACCTTATGTATGGTAGTAGGTAAGGTGGGTATAAATACCTGCGACCAGCATTGAGATTATGGCTTATTAATAAATTGTCATATCAACTTTAATAGCACTGCGCATTGATAATCATAAAGACATTGCTCATTAGGCAGAAACGCAGGCAGTCAAGTCTTCGAGCCAGCAAAGCCAATAGAAAAGCGGCAAAATAAAGCACAACCAACGACACCTAGGACAACCTGGCCATGAAGATCATGTGAATAAAATGAACCCGTAAGCACATAGGGATTCCACCAATAACCGGGTGATGATGATTTGGACAGCAGCATGAGTGATAAGAGCGAGATATAGTAAGCCACTCTATATCGCCGTTTGGTATTAACTAAGAAAGCCTAGAGTTTTAGAGACCTGTCTATTATTACTGTCTCATGATTTAGCTTTTTGTTTACTGCGTAGATATGCCTAATAAACATGTCGCTATAAACTTAACCTATATCTCCTGGACTATATGCATCGGAAGAGCATAAACGTTTCCGACCCTGCTTGTGGAATGCTCAAAGTAAATTCGCAGATGCGGGCATAAGTTCGGAATTTTCTATGGTTAATGACGGTCGCGCTTATTAGGTTCAACGAAAGTATATTCTGAGCTTATATATAAAGAGCGAACAGCCTCTACCACGTTGTTATATAAAGCGCGAATT
>JABCKB010001203.1:0-15920 GCA_013184455.1 Fusarium continuum
TAATATTTTGAGACGTTGTTGTTTTTATTAACGGCTTTATATTATTCTTATTTTAGAAGAATTATTAAAGCTATATTAATAAATTAATCTAAACTAAATAAATTAATAAAGTAAAAACTATTAGTAAAATAAAGATTATTATTATTTTATTATTATTAACTTTTATACTATTAAAAAAAAACCTTATTAATAGAATTTAAGCTTTATAAGGTTTTAATATTTAAAAGCAACTACTGATTTATATATAAAGTATCTAACAGAGATGCCTGCCACGAGAAGGCGATCTCGATTAGCGTCGTTATCGTTAGCTATAAACTCTGCAAACACTTAGCGGCAAGTTGAAGGATATTAGCATGTTGACATTGTATCAAATTGCAATAGCAAGGTTCTGTTTGGGTATGGGGATTGTTTACTACCCCAGGCATGCGATGCTAAAGCTCTAAATAGTCTCTAGACGCAGCGACGCTTAAAGAATGCCACAGCTAGGCATTATCATAACACCTTACGACAGCGATTTTCAGCTCAAACCATGAAGATTCGAATAAATCGAACTTTGCCTGTTAAACAACGAAAGTTGTTTTTAGGTTTAGCAACACTCGCCCCAGATTACATTCTTTATGTGCCAGCTTTATCCGCCTCGTTGCCCACCTAATTAACACCTTCTCTTTTCTTATTTTAATAAATAAAGAGAAGGAAGATACACGTATCACAGGAGCAGTCTCTAAGTGGTCCCGCTACTCCAGAACCCTAAAGATATTAATATTATTTGCATATTAAAATTTCGTTTCCTAATTATTGTAATAATCCTATAAACACTCCTTAAACAAACACTTGTTTAAGTTACTATAAGACCCACAGCATTTAATCGACGAAAATGTGGATGGCTTCCTATTGAATCCTAGTATAATAGAGAGCGTTAAGACTATAAGAATAACCCTTGACAAAGAGTAGACGGCAACTACTGGGACGCAGAAAATAGCCCGTATATTTATTTTATCTCGATATACTCCCACTAACTAGGCCCTGAACGCGAAAGAAGAAGACTAACTACTGGCCTTGAGATTAGTCTATTAAACAATACTACAGAGTAAGAGGTGATAATTGTATTTATTAATAGCTTTGGTAAAAGTACTGTATGGCCGGTCAGCATTAAGGGATAATCTGAAAGTAATAAACTAATTGAGCTAATACTGTTTAAAATAGTTTAGTTTCATTCTTTATTATAATTTACCTTTTAGTATAAGAGAGACGTGTTTTAAAAATTTAAGAGCTTAAATCCACCTAATTACAAAGCCGTTTTGTCTTCCCATCTTACATCCCTTCTTGTTATTTAGATAGATAATAAGGTTTTATTTATTATAAAGTACCCCCTTATTAAAATCCTTATGACCCAGTAGCCTCATATCACACGAAACATATTGGATTTGACGCCTCTTTTAAGCCCTTCAGCTTTCCCATTTTCATACTCAACCCCAGCGCCACCGCCCTCCCCCGACATAGACTCCAGCTTTTCCCTCAGCTCCTGATCCAGTTCTGCACTGGTCTTTTTGTGACGAGTTATTTTGACCGTGTTCTGGACGGCTTCTGGTTGTTTGCTTGATTCTCCTTGATTTGTCTCCGTTTGAAATTTGGTCGTGTTTGGTGTTGTTGCTGAAGCTCGCGGGGCGATTGTGTGGAGAGCTTGTCTGCAGCTATTAGCCCGTAGGCTTGATGTGATGATAGCGCGCTTCATGATGCGAGGGCTGCTCAAGGTATTTGGTGTGTGAACGGTGGAGGTGATGGGAAACGAAGGCAGCGAACTGAGGATTCTGGTCTGGTTTGTGCTTAGTAAGGTCGATGCGTCATCAACGGGTGAGGCAGTGTGTAAACTGACAGCATAATGCAGTCATTCATGGGAATGTTTAAACTCATTGTTGATTCAAAAGTCACTCGAAAACAAAATATCTAGTTTTCGTTCAGGTTTATGTCCTGCATTGCTCTTTATCGCTATGTTTTGTCTTAATTGTTATTCGCTTATAATACAATAATCCATTTTAAGGCATCCCTTCAAGATGACCTTAGATATTCCACATTGTCTCATGAACCTTCCGCTCCTCACGAAATCTTCAAGAGCCAGCCATCAGCCTCAGTCTCGCCCTTGGCGTTAACACCTCCCCACAGCAAAACGCCCTTTCCATCAAGACACGTATCAGCGCCAAAGAAGCCCCGTGGTCCAGGGTGCACCTTTCCAGCCTCCTGCGTCATCTCAGCCGGTGCAATTTCAAGCTCATGCCAGCTAAAAGCACCAGACTCGACACCAGGGATGGTATCCCGGATTACGTCCTTGACCCGCGTGGCGCTGAATCCGTCGGAGGGGAGCTGCAGTGTCCACATGTCGGAGTAGAAGGGGTGGTCTTCGGTGTAGGTCTTGTCTGACGAAGGGATCTCGACGTCCTGGCGGCTGCCGAGGAGGTACAGTAGGTAACGTCGGCCAAGGCCAGTGGTTACTGGGATTAGAGCGCTGCCGACGCGCGGTCGGGGACCGGGCACGAGTGGGTTGGAGGGGAAGTGGACGGTGGACCATTCTGGAAACGTGTCGAGAGATTCATCCTGGATTGAGCCGGGCTTGATGTAATGCACTGAGCCATGAACGTCTGACTCTGCGCTGATGGAGTACAGAGTCCCTTCAACGAACTGCGAGGCTAAAGGCGCCGCAGGTGCGTCTGGCAGCTCGTGCCACAGGCGCGTGGTAAAGTCAAACAACCATGTAGATGTCGTGCGTTGGCCGCTTTCGTATCCACCATGCAGGACGAGGTTATCCTTTTTTGCGTCGTAGAAGATCTGATGATTGAATCGGGACTGGGGTGCTTTGCCGGCTGCGTTTATTTCAGACCACCTCGCAGCTTTGGGTTCCCACTCCCACAGGGTGAATTCGTCGTCAGCTGCTTCATCGTCGCCATTCTGGCCGCCAAAGATGATGAGCGTGCCGCCGCGCGCACAAGCCGCGTGGTTTACTCGGGGAGGCGGGATGTGGCCCTCGTCTCCGACTGCTGGGTAGCATGCGTACTCTCCTTCACCCTGTTGATGGCCTGGGATAGCAACTGCGTGGACGTCGTTGTTGCAGAGCTTGCCGTCGTCGTTTTTGCCGCCAAAGATGTAGGCCTTGTTGTCGATGACTGTGACTGTGTGGTGAGAGCGAGCTAGAGTGAGTCTGTGATTGGCATCAGCTTTGCGACAAGAGGTTTTTGTTGACAAGAGAGACCGTACGAGTTGTCCTTCTCTGGAGTGGTCGCGATCTGGCTCAAGACGGCCGTGAGTGGTTGTGTAGGTCGAGCGACAGTCGCTGCGGCTCCGACCTGAAGACCGGTCGAGACAACCTGCTCTACTGCGAGAGCTCCTGCTGCGACTTCTGCCATTTTGAATGATGATTCGGTGGTGTATCTGGTTCAGAAACAAAGATGGCCAGACGGTGTTTGTTTTGGTTTTGCTGTGCATGCATGCTTCAGAGGCTGAAAGATGACGGGCATGACATGACGTAGGGACGAAAGCGGGTCTTTGTGACGTAATTAAACATGCTTTGGAATGTGAAATGGCCGAAATAAGACTCGAAGCTGGCAGCTCAAGAATAAACGGTAGGAATCTCATTAGCAATTGGGTTCCTTTTCGATGCTGAGCTTGGCTGGTGTCTATGTGCTTGAACAGTAGTAGGTAGACTAATGGAGCCTCTCAGCTAATGTTGTGAGCTGCCGGTCTGACATCAGAACCACTTTATCATCGCATATCGAGTTTGTCAAACTAATCATCACGTCGTCGCATCTTGACAAGCGATAAGCGTCAGGAATGGAACCCCAGGAGACACAGAAACAAAAAAAATTCTCTAGCCAATAGTGTCGCCAGCTATTATCTGCCAACCTGTCACGCGTTGATCTAGACCTCAACGGATCTGACTTCACGTGCTAACTTAGAAATAGCCTTGGCGGATTTAAGTACGCACACCTATCCTTGATCGAAAAGATGCAAAACCCGCTGTGATCATCGTGGAGGGAGGAAGATCATGTTAGGGTAATTGACAGACACATATCACATAAGAGTTGAAACAGAAAACAAATAGATCCACAAACTCTGTGGCAACGTGATGTGCATGGTAGCACGAAGAATTATACAATGCGGACGTCAGGCTGTGCTTCTAAGCCAACCGTCAGCTCTAAGCTTCTAACTCATCTATCTTGTCTAATGATGTATTATCAACTCATTACTCATATACCGATTAAGCCTTGGAGCGTCGCTCCCACTCGTACAGAGCCATCATGAAAGGTCCGACACCGCGGGTATCGTTGGGGACAATGGGGACTTCGGTGTAGTACTAAAAAGGTGTTAGAGGCTTTATTCAGCAGCATCACGCAGGAGCAAACTTACCTCGAAGGAAGCATCGCTGTTGAGAGATCCAACCTCAACGGTGCCCTCCCAGGTGATGGTGCCGTCGCTGTTCTTGGTCACGAACTTCTCAATCAGGTGGTTGTAGGCGTTGGTAGCAGCCGGTCCGTACGTCTTCTCATCGATGAGACCGCGGCGGAGTCCAGCCAACCAGCCGTAGGTGAACATGGCGGCGGCAGAGCTCTCGAGGTAGTTGCCCTTGACACCGGCGTACTGCTTGTTCATGATCAACCACCAGCCGTGGCTCTCGGGGTCCTGGGCGCGGAGAAGGGCGGAGGCGAGGTCCTTGTAGTAGGTCTGGAGACGGCTGTAGCCGGGGTGGGACTTGGGGAAGACATCGAGCACCTCGATAAGGGACCAGATGTACCAGCCGACGGCTCGGCTCCAGATGAGGGGAGAAGCACCCGTCTTGGAGTCGGCCCAGACAGCCTTCTTGCTCTCGTCGAAACCGTGAACGGGGAGGCCCGTCTCCTTGTTGATGGTGGCCTCCTGGATCTTGTCCCACTGGAGAACAATGTCGTCCCAGGCGGTGGTGTTCTTGGCGTCGAACTGAGAGGTCCAGACAGCGTAGAAGCTGTCGGCCATGAAGATGCCGTCGAGCCACATCTGGTCGGGGTAGGTGGGAGAGCGGTGCCAGAAGCCCCCGGTGGGGGTCCTGGGGTGCTGGTTGATCCTGTTGCGGATGAAATCGGCAGCCGTCTTGTACTTTTTGTTGCCGGTGCGGTTGTACCAGTAGAGTAGGTTCAAGCCGATGCGGTAGTTGTCAAGCGAGTACTTGGAGGTATCGTAGTTGATGATGGATCCATTGTCCGAGACAACGCCGTCAAGCTGCTTACGGTACCAGTCGACGAGGGTCTGGTTCTTGGTCAACTCGATGGTAGCCTCGTAGCCCTCGTAGACGACGGCGCGGCCGTACCAGTAAGCCCTCTGGGTCTCCTTGTTGTTGCGGATCCACGAGTCAGCCACTGTGGCCAGGAGGGTATCGGCGACGGCCATCTGGGCCGAAGCCAGGGCGAGGCACAGAGACTGGAACTTCATGGCGGATGCTCACGACGGAAGAGAATGAGAAAGAGGTGAGAGGATTGTCGATTCGAGACCGATACTCTGGACTCTTCCTCGAGGTTTGGAGTGGGCATGCTGGACTACTTATGAAGGCACAGCCAGAGATGATCCACTCGATGCTGTTGGTCAATTCACGGATAATGCGGCGTCTGGACGAGATAATTTCTCCGTCACCAGATTCCGCAACAGGAACGGGCCAACCAATAACCTTAATTCTTTAAATGTGAGCTTGATTTGTTGCTTTTTGCGGCTCGACGGGGCAGACACATTCGGTAGCTGTTTCATGTTGATTACTATAATTACCGCCTTGAGTTACATTGCCGCTGCTTGTCATGGCGGCTCGAATTTCTCCGCCAAGCGGAACATCTAGGCCTGGGCAGGGACCCCGAGATCAGCAGTCTTTTCCCCCTGGTGAGCAGCCATCTGAAGTGATTTTCTGTTTGTTCCACGCAATTAATTGCATGTCATGACATGCATGTCTTTCCGTTAGAGAGACGTGCGCCGCTGCCGACTAAGCGGTTCTGGCTTGGCCGTTTTTCTTGGCTAGATTCGATCTGGGACCTGCTAAATTAACAGTCCCTCCCGAGGACCCGAGGCTGTTGGGCCCCGGTTGAGCATTCGCATCAGATGTCTGTCGTCTGCTCCGTCAGCATTCCAAATCAACCAACTTAGAGTTGTGGCCGTGGATACGAAGCAAACTGACAGGATGACATTTCGCTATTCATTTTTTATCCACCTATAGAATCATCGTTTCAAAGCATTAAGCTCGCTTTAGCAAGTTTAGCCTTATCCTTAATTACATTTATCCAAACCCTTTTCCCCAGACATGTCACCACCGCATGACCTCAAGCCACAGCCACATCCACAGCCAAGTCAAGCCACCATGAATCTACAGGTCATGGCGAGCATATTTACTCTTGTGTCTTATCAATTCTCCGTATTTGAACAAGAGGAACGGGATGGGAATGAAGGCGATTGATATGAACGCCAACGTCGAGCTGGCCCAATCGACGCCCAGATTTTTGTACATCGCCGTCGCAAATAGTGGCTGTCGGTTATTACCTTGGTTAGCGCATCGCATGGGCGTTCTAGGTCAAGGGGACTTACAAATCCAGCACCAAATGCACTCCTGAAGAAGTCGTTGCCAGCAAGAACAGAGGCTGCGTGCTCGGGATACGCATCGCTCAGGTAGTTCAGAACAGAATTGAACAACAAAAACGCTCCGATAGAAAACCAGCCCGTGCCAATAATGGGAACGATCCAGTGGATATCCGCCCGCGATGACCAGCCGAACCAGAACAGGCAGATGGGGATAGCAAAGCCACCCACAAAAGAAGGGGGCAACCTCCACTCAGGCTTGAGCTCCCCGTTCTCGTTGAACTTGGGCTCGATGTACTTGTGCTGGTACCACACAAACGGCGGTAGGACGATAAAGACTGCGATCAAGATTCCCAGGTACGCAAGTCCCTGCAAGCCCAAGGAGAAGCCGTAAATCTCAGTGAAGACGATTGGGAAAGACTCGAACCAGATGTACAGCAGGCCGTAGATGAGGGCGAGATAGAGGTTCAGTGCAAAGACAATCGGCTCGCCTAGACTCAACTGGAATGGTCGGACCAGAGTCATGACCGCGATGTCCTTCATCGACATGTCCTGAGTAGCCAGCTCAGCCTCGCAAACGAGCTTGTCGTTGCCTGTGAGTTTTCGGAGTCGTCGGCTGCGACGGTACAAGATGTTGGCTGGCGACGTCTCAGGGAGGAAGAAAAACAAGAGGACAAGTGAGAAGCCGGATAACCACATGAGTTCCCAAATCGACCACTTCCATCCCTTGGCTTCGACAGCAAATCCTCCAACGAGAGGTCCAAGAGTAGGTCCGCAGATGGCTCCAACTCCCCAGATTGCCAGTCCGTATGTCCGCTTAGACGGTCTGTACATGTCGCCAATTGAAGCGCCACCCGTAGCCAGAGACGGCGAGCCGATGAAGCCTGTGATGAACCGGAAGGCAAGAAGCATACCAAAGTTTGTTGCAAGTGCAGTGGGTACTTGGAGCACCACGAACAAGGCCAGCGTGATGATGTATACGGGGTTGCGTCCTATCTGGGGAATCTCAGAGAGGGGAGACCAGACCATAGGACCGATACCGTAACCTGCGACAAAGAGGGTGAGGCCAAGAGTCGCAGCGACCTGTGATACTCCAAAAACCTGCATCACATCCATGATTCCAGCAGAGTAGATTGCTGAGCCGATGTACACCGAGAACGTGAGGAGACAGATCTCAAAGGTGATGAAGAATCTCTTGATGCGCGACCAGTTGCGGGGGTTCTCTCAAGTTAGACCACTAAACCAACAAACGAGAATGGGGAACTTACTTCGGGATCATCAGGACCATACCAGTCAACAACGTACACATCCTTTCCCTTTTCTCGATCAATTGGGTGACCGCTTGCTCCATTTACCGCTTCGCTGCTTCGAGAAGGCGCCACGGTTGAAGAGGACGACGACGACCGTGTTTCCGACCCATTCACATCGCCATCTGGGGGATGAGGCTGACCATGTCGAGCCATGTTGGCTGACTTTTCGACGTGGACGTATTTCTTCCACAGGGACGGGTCTTCTTCTTCGGCATACTTGAAGACTCTTCCCCCGGTCATTAGCCGGAGGAGATGGCTGAAGATGGTGTCGCGGACTAGTTCCTTCATGATGCTGAGAATGAAACGGATTGCTTGCTGGAGACCGTTGACAGAGCCAAGAAACGGATTGGGATGCAGATTGTCATTCTATAGTTACAGGCTCAAGAAGCAATTGGGTTGTCGTCATGGGTCATTGTGTCATAGACAAGCGCGTTGAACAGTTGTGGATGAATAATTGGGGCGCGCGCAGAACGTTTCTAGACGCGGTTGTGGAAGTCTCGGAAGCATGGAAATCACGGCAGTGGATGGCGATCGTGTGCAGGGCATCATCGTTGATAGATCTAGATCGTGATTCAGCCGCCGCGAAAAGTCCGAAGGTGAGAGTTTGGACCAATAGAGTGATACGGAAATGCTAGGAACCCTTAGTGTTGACCTAGAATGGGTTTAGCATCTACTAGAGGACCATAATCTTGATGGAGTCGTGGTGGAGTTGCGAGTTTTGGCGATGAGGTCATGGATCTAGATTAGCTATGACGACTTTGACTAATTGGGTGATGGCCAGTTTTTGATTCTTAATGACTGAAGATTCAGTTTCTTCAACCACAACATTGTATATGACTTAGATAAGATTTGATGTTGTGCTCGAAAGTCTTCGTTGTCTTATTGTTTATAATAAGCTTCACGGAACTAGCTAGTAAGATATGATAAATAACTCATAATTCTAATATTCCCAAAACACTATCTTTCTTATAAATGGTCAATCCGAGCTAACTATCGGAAGAATGAGCGAGAATCCGTACATCTCGTCTCTGCTTCAGGGTAAGAAGCCATCTTGTTCCAACCTGTCAATATATACATCCTTATCGATAAGATCGGATTGATGGGCATTGGATCACGCATATCCCTGGCGGAATAAAAGGAAAAATATGTTTAGGTAAAGGAACCTTCCTTTCATGGAAAAACTCCCCTCATATCTTGTAAACGAGCTGCCAAACCCGTCTCGAGTCTCCGTCTCCCTGCACCTTGCAGCAAAGACCCTTGTCTCGGGATCACATCCGGAGTGATCAGTCCTTTATCACCTACGGCAGGACTCGCTTCCATTGGACAATTCGCCTGCTGACAGGTTCTTTAAGTGGACAATGCAACACCTCTCTGTTGGTTGTCCTGCAATTACCTGATAAATTATGTACGCCGCCGGATAAAAGGACTGAGCAGTTGGCTCAACGAGCGCATTCCGCCAATCCCTCTCCCACCTATTCATCTTTCCTTTCCTGTGAGGGAGGGATAGTCAAAATGGCGCAAAGAACACATGAACAGGCGCATCAAGAGTTGCACGACGCGTTGGCTCAGAACCCCCTGCAGGCAGATGTTTGTGGCCCTTGGCGAGAAGAGAACCTGACTGACCATATGTGACTAGGATTCTGTTTCTCTGAGCAATGACTCTGCATTCGCCAGCTCGTAGGTCCTCTGGTGAAACTGGATCGCTTCACCTAACATATTGTCTAGCCAGGAGTCGCCGAGCTACCTGACGTCTCTCAACTCTAGCATTCTGAACTACAAGTATGCCACAGAAACCAAACTACTCTATTTTTCTAACGTAGTTCCCATAGATACGAGGTGAATGTTCTCGATGTCATCTTAGCTAATAAACCAGACTGACAGCAATCGCAGAATGGCCGCCGCTATCATGCATTCCGCGAGGGCGCATATCTAGTCGTAAGCACAGAAAAAGCCTCGCAAGAATATAAACTCACAAGGCTTAGCCAAACGATGACGAAGAACAAGATAGAATGGACCTAGGCCATCATATCTACCGGCTGGTGCTAGATGGAAACCTCTATCTCGCGCCCATCGGAGAAAAAACAACGCGAGTGCTGGATCTCGGCACTGGTACGGGCATCTGGGCCATGGAGTTTGCCGAGTATGCAATCCTCAACATATCACCGAGGAAGAATCTCTGCTGACCAGCCAATAGCGAGTCCCCTGCGGCAGAAATCTTGGGAACCGATCTCAGTCCCATTCAACCCAAATGGTATAAAGATCCCCCACGACACTGACCAGATACTGACGTGGATATTTAGGACTCCGCCCAATTGCGTCTTTGAGGTCGATGATTTCGAGTCGGAGTGGCTCTTCCGCCAACCCTTTGACTTTATCCACGCGCGCGAGCTCGGAGGCTGCATAAGCAACAGCAAGAAATTCTTCGAGAGAGCTCTTGCGAGTCTATCCCCGGGAGGCTATCTCGAGATGCAGGCGGTCCACGCCGAGTTCAAATCCGATGATGGAACCAAGGCAAAGGCCGAGAATGCCCTGCTCTGGATGAAGACTGTTGTAGAGGGATCGGTCAAGTTCGGCAAGCCGCTGAATGCTGCTCCTGGGTGGAAGAAGGAGATGGAGGAGGCGGGTTTTGTCGAGGTTGAGCAAAAGATTCTCAAGGTGAGCAGCGTTTCTCTATGCCAATGCGTGTGCTGACGATTTGGAAAGGTCCCGATCGGTTCATGGCCCAAAGACCCCAAGCTCAAAGAAATTGGCAAGTTCCAGTCTGTGCAGGAAGCACAAGTGATCACGTCTTATACTCCGGGTATTTTCTCCCGCGTTCTTGGATGGAGCGGTGAGGAGATCCAGGCTTTTATGGAAAAGGTCAAGAAGGATCTTTCCGATCCTGCTACTCACCTTTATCTTCCGGTTTACTTCATCTGGGGTAGAAAGCCAGAGTAATTTGCAGAGCTTGACTTGTCAGTTGATTACATATAGAACGAGTTTGGCCGGGAGTGACCGGATTCGCTATTCTGATAGTCGTTGATCTGGACATTTTCTATGATTGGGGACCGATTGTTAGGTTCCTCAGTAAAACTATAATCTACGCGAGTATAGGGCGAAGTAGAGATAGAGATCAAAGCTTCGCGATGGGGACCACTCAGTAACGCCTCTTTCTTCACAGTGGATAAGGAGAAGAATAACAGCGGTGTATCAACATGGTGAGCAGCGGACTGAGTTGTGCCCCTTCGGGGGTGGGCAATCCTTGTCAACTCACATTGTTGATGTCATGATGCTTTATATATTCTTCTCTGCCATGTCTTAATACTATCACCTGATTCAACGCATTCTGAAATAAAGCCGAGGGCATGAACAAGGAATGAGACTCATACTACGGTCACTGCTTCATTTGCTCGCAACAAAAAATGAAGAGCAGCGTCCGATAACTTGATCTTTGGTGATTAAGCCAGCATAAGAAGAGCAACCAAACGTCCACTAGTCCCTCTCGCCTCCTGGTTCTTGCACGTTGTCTACCTAGGCGTCCCGGTATGCTTTTGTCGGCTTCGTTGTCAAGACTTACCTTAATTCAAGTCAAAGGCTAGGGGAAGGTGATTGCTTTCGGTGCGAGCATTTCCTACTTGGTGCCATAGCTCAAAGATACTACGTGCACTACCGTCGAGGCTTGGTGGAGACCGTCTGACGCCACGTCCGCAAGACCAAGAGACTATGGACCTCGAGAAGCGAGAAGCGACCAATAAGTAGTGGCAATATATAATTTTATGTCGAAACTTAATTCTCTTGAATAGCCAGAGGATAGGGCTATTGGGTTGATCTAATGAATAGTCATGACCACGCAAACCGGATGAGAGCTAGGAAGTGGTTGAAATGGATTATTGGTTGAGTGGGAAAGAACTCGCATGGGATAGGAAACTAATTTTTGCGGTACATCATAACGTTAGCACCTGTCAGGTTGTTTGCCCTAGTGATGGCGTTCAATACCACAGGTTAGCCATAGGAAGACCTTTGTTGGCATCCTGAACAAACATCTCCGGTTGACCGTTTTGGACGACGTTTGTTTCGTCCCAATGGTCGCCTGGATCACCTGGGTATGATCAATAAGATTACTGTTGCTAAGCACGCTCCTGATATTGCTCCTGCATGTCATCGTTCCCATACATTGATTGAGATCCACGTCAACCCTCAGGCCTCGCCTGCCAACGCATGCCGATGTCCTCTCTGCTGCTTCTTGTGCAACTCCCGAATGGTAAAAGCTATTCCGATCAAGCCAACCGCCAGGGCAATCATGGTTGGGTATCCCTTGGGATAGCTCGGCGCCTCAACCTGCTGCCATATAACCAACGGCAACCAAGCTTGAATCACATATGCCATCTGATTCATCGCACCCGTGACAAGAGCTCTCTCCTCGTTATCGTCGCTGCATATCTCATGCGCCCAAGCAAACGTCAAGCCACTGATACCACCACCGAAACCACAGAGCATGAAGCACGCCCACGTAAACGCCGTCGGGACCTTCCACACCGTGAGGCCAACGTAGGCTATGATCTTGACGAGACCCGAAAATACGATGGCTGGCCATCGAGCACCACGGAAGAGACTGTCCGAGGTCCACGCGTAGATGAGGGTGGTGATGACGCTGATAACCTCGACGATGGTCGGGTAGAGGTTCACGTCGCGCACCGAGTAGCCTTCTGCTTTCAGCCAGAGTGGAAATGCAGGCTGCGAGCTACCCCCGTTGCCGTTGTTGAAGAATATGTACAGCAGAACCAGTGCGTAGATGTGCCAGCTCGAAAAGATCTTCTTGAACTTCGCCTTCGTATACGGCGACCTCTGGGCTCTACCTTCTAGTTCCATGCGCTTCTTCGCCAGGGCAATGTCCTCTGGTGTGAAGTACCACGCCTTGGTGATCTCTGGTAGATCAGGCAGGAAGAAGAAGCCCGAAATAGCGATAGGGAGAGAGACGATGGTGTTGGTGATGAACAACCACTGCCACCCATGATACCCGTGGACACCATCAAGGTTATGCGATCCAGCCATGAGATAGCCCGATACCATGGACCCAACGTTGCCCATGGCGTGGAAAAGACAGGAGCGCTTTGCAAGCTCGTCTTTGCGGTACCATGAGCCAACTATGTATTGCATTCCAGGATAGAACGTGCTTTCGGCTAGGCCAATGAAGAAGCGGAGGACGTATAGTTGTGTGGCGTTTGTGCACTTTGTGAGCAGGATGGTGAGAACGGACCATGTGACCTAGCAGGGCTTTAATACTATGCTTCATCGTGAGTAATGAATCAGGCGTACCTCGCAAGCCGGAATCCAAATACTTGGTCGTATGCGCGTCAACAGCATGTTACTGATTAATTAGCATCACGCTCTGCTTGGTGTTTGTACGCGAACCCACCTTGGGATCTCTCCAATCACGTATCCGACAGTCCAGCACGTTTGCATGTAGTTCAGCTCGTTTCCCAGGAGATTCATGTCCTCCTTCATGCCAGACACAAAGGCATTGTTGATGTTGACCTATCCAGTTAGTACCATGGTCGGAACGAATCTCAGGCTGGTCTGCCTCACCTGGTCAAGATACTTGATAAAGTATCCCAACGATGCCAAAGTCATGAGAGCAGCATCAAGCTTGAACAAAAACTTGCGCTCCTCGGGCGACTTGTCAAAAGTATCCCAGATATATGACTTCCAGCTCCTCTTAGGCTTCTCTTGCAAGACAGCCACGACAGGAGCGTCCGAGTCAGAGACAAGTGCTGTGTCCTGGGCACCTTGGACCTTCTCAGTCGAGATCTCCTTGTTGTAGTCTGCCATTACGGGATGTGTGGTGTGAGATACAAGGTTAATAGGAAGAACTGCTCCCCGTGCAGGGAGATAAGCTTCTTTTAAGCTTATTATCCGTGGACCGCGACATGGCTGTAACGTCCTGTCGCTAAAGCCCGCTGCGGGTTATCAAGATTTACTGCTTCAGGGAGTACCGTCGCTCAGAGGCCGGTATGGTAGGGTGTGTGGCGGGCGAACAGGTCGATGCCTGGAAGAACGTTTTGGAGGTGATCCAATAGGAGAATAGACGTTGGACTGCTCATTCTGCGTATCAATGGCGTCAATAAGCCATATCCACCCAGCATGTTCCTAATGCTACTTGGGATCAGCAAGGGAATAGCCGATGCAGGAGTCATGTAACGGACTATGAGCGAGAGAGTAGCATTTGTGCTGACTGGTTATTGAGTTATTGGCCTAGCTTGGCTGACGTGACTGAGTCCTGGTATGCGGTGCTTGTTCCTCTGGGGTTAAGGTTGCGGGGGCCAGCCTTCGGCCCGAGTAGTCGCTCATCGACATGGATTTAGACCGGGTCTACTCCGTATTGCTCTACCTATTTGATTGATAACGCAGCCAGAATAAGCGAAGTCGACGAACCCTCTGTCGACCCTGGCCCGTGCCTGACCCTGGGCTCGACACATCGGTACTTGGGGAGAATGCAAAATTCTACGCCATAGTTATCCGTCGACGGACTGGCATCACTCGAACGTGGGATATAGCAATATATTGATATCTGGCTTCCCGAAGGCAAGGCGTAAGTTCCTTGGCCCGCGATTCAATACCATTAGAGAGCCTGCCAAAGATATGGCCAGGCTATAGAAAGCACTGGAGGACTGAGTCTTCACCGACGATATCGTGGCCATCCGGCGGTTGCTTGATCTCTTTTGCTAGTTCAGTGCTACCCAAACCTGCAACGCATCATAAAACAAGTCAACCTGTTACATATATTCTATCGTAGATATTGGTAAAATAAATGTTTAGAATTGTGGATTGACTTGAATTTTTCAAGTGATGCTATTTTTACATTGAGCTGTGTGAGCAGTCTGTCGTATTTCGCACACACTTCCTCTAGTCGTGGTATCATCGTGATTCATCTGCACTCATTTATTCCCTTCCAACAACAAGAGCACCTGTTACAATGTGTTAAAGAAAATACATTATCAAGCATATTTAGGTCCGGTGAAACAACAATAGATGATTGAGCGGAATTGACTACAACCTACCTTTTCATACATTACCTGGCCACGGTCCCTCTGATTTAGGTAGCGAGCAATATAAAACCTTCGACTACACAACCAGTGGACCTACATTACCTATTCTTGCCCCATCTTATCCTACCTAGATGAAGCTTCTTCGCTATCCACCGGTTCGGAAGATAGATAGTCATCCTCAGTCTGGATCTCAAGGTTGTCAGCCAACCTGTCTTCGCGTTTGAGTTCAGCAGGCAGTCTGGTGCTAGGAGTATACTCGTGTTGGTCCCATTCGTGCATCCAATCACGAATGTTCAGGCCCTTGGTCTTGGCGACCAGAGTTTCAAAATCCAACACGACACCCGGGTTAAAATCACAGCGCAAGATTGATGTTTGGTTTACTAGATGCTCGACGGCACCGATTAATCCATCTTCAATCATGAAACTGCGTACCGCGTATGATCAGATTGGATCATCGGTCAAAAAGCCGCGTTCCAAGCATGCCTTGTACGCCCGGTTCCAGGCAATAGATTTAGATTCATAGTCATCGTCATCCTCAGTGTCAGCCACAAAGCGATCGTGTCGCCCTATTGCACTTTCAAGACTTGGCCTGAATGTTGGGAATGCCAAGTCAAGTTGAGAGTACATTTCGGGAGTCAGGAACTTGGCGAGATGTATCACGAAGTCTGCTTCCAGAATGTGGTAGTATGTCGAGACAAGGTTAAAGCAGCCAGCCAAACTTGGCCAATCCTCGAGGTAGAGAGTGGAGAAATTGACAGTGTTTGCAGCCAGCGGAAGAAGCCTGGTGTCATTGGCGACGGAGCGGCAAGTGTACATGAGAGACAGATCTATTGGGCTATTGTCAGCGTTCTTGAGTGTGTCGGATATTTTGTGCTTAAATTGATATGTGTCGTGAACCTTTTATTTTGCCTTACAACTCTATTTCCCTACCCCTCCTAATTACTTTAAAACCTTTTATTAACTTATCTAGCTATTTATTCTTATTTCCCCCCTTTTTAATATGCCTTATAAC
>JABCKB010001205.1:0-20031 GCA_013184455.1 Fusarium continuum
CCCCCTACCTCCCCCTCTCAACGACCGACTCGTACCGCCCGACCGACGCAACACACAAAAAGAATACTCCGGGACAACACTCTCATCACGTTCGAACTCGACAAGAGCTGATCAGGCTCTCGTCAACTGCATCAGGGCGTCCCCTTCCGCAGTGAGCTCTCCCGTAACAATCGTGTTGTCGTGCCTGCTCAAGATGATCAAGGATCATCGAGCTATGGGAGTTATCTACCACGCCTGCTCAAGACAGCTGCTGCCGTCGAACCTGGCGAGGACATCCTTGACTCAAGACGGTATAAGTAGACCCATCGAATCGTGGATGCTGGTAGCTCCCCCACCTGCTCAAGACGACTGCTGCCGTCGAACCTGGTGAGGCTATTCCCTGCTCAAGATGACTGAGTCATCGAACCTGGGAATAGAAACCGACAAGTGTTGGTCGATCGAGCAAAGACAACTCCCGCTCGCGCCGTATGATGCTAGCAACGAGGAGTGGCAATGAGGTAAGTGGATGTGTTCTTTTTGTTCCATGAATGAATCCTGCAAGTCGCATGTTCAAACAGAGGGCGTGTCAAGACGGCTCCTTCATCGAACCTGGCAAGGATATCCGCTACTCAAGATGGTCGTGGACCACCGAGCTGCAGATGCTAGTTATTCCTTTGCCTGCTCAAGATGTAGAGTTGACAAGATAGTGGGTGTTTTTTTTTTTTTTTTTTGGTGATTGGTGCTTGCAAGCTGCAAGGCGTCGTGATGGATGATTGTGATGGTCTCGGTGTTTATGTTGTTTTGGTCTGCGAGCAAGAAGTTCTTGTCGAGAGTGACTTTGGTATTCAAGATGAAGACTAGTGATTGCCTGATTAGGCAATTTGGGGGTGTCTCCATGGTGGTGAGGGGCAGTGTGGTGGAACACAATGAGGGGCGTGCCAGCTTATGGTGATCCCTTTGTAGTGTTGACCATGTTGTTCCTGCCGGTGCCGCTACTCATAAAGCCGCGAGGTAGTGTTGTGTCTTGGATGAATAACACAAGTAAAGTATGAGATGCGATAATCTAGTGATTGTTTCGCATGGGTGGAACGGTTGGCACGCATGACTGCGACCTGTGGTGGTGTACTTTGCCCGACTTCCTGCGCGAAGCGATTCCAGACCAAGTGGTTAAAGCGTATGTGTGGTAAGCGTGAAGATGTTGGCGATGCGCATGAAGTAGAGCAAGAGTAGCCATTGATGTCTGAGCCACTGATGTCTGAGGTTGTATGAAGGCGCTCCTGTGATGCATCCCCAGCCTGATGATGCTCATGGTGCTGTGCATACCAGGGCTGTGGCTGTTGACGACACGACAGCTGGAGAATGGAAACACATAGATAGAGTGTTAAAGACTGGTGGGTTGACTCATGCGCATCAAGAAAATATCAAGGTGAGACATCGCCAGTCTTTATACGCACCGGCTTGTCTGAACTAACCACTCTCTAGACCACCACAACACCAGCCATGCTTATGCCTTTACTGTCGGAGACCACCCTCCAGCAACAATACTCTTCTGTCCATAACAAATACGCACTCTTCTATGGTATCTCCCCGACTACGGACGACACTATACTCCTGCCATGTCCCGCCTTCACCTCCCAAACCTGCTCGCTGCATCATGCACCTTCAACTTTCCAGCAACATCATGTCCCAACCGGCCACACACAGCAACATTCCTGCCCTGACCCGAGCCTCTCCCAACATCATCTATGCAAGCTCCAGCTGCACGCTTAGCCCGTGTCGCTCTCCACGAAATACATTTCACTGGCCGCCCTAGCAAACTCCTCCAACACCTTGACCAACTCCAGATCCGCCTGCTCACTCCGTGGGAATTTATCTCGTTGCGACACCGCCTTTGCGCGGGAAATCATAGCCGTCATATGTCTACTTTCTCGCTCCAGGTTCTGCAGCCGCGCGTTGAGGTCCTCACTGGCTACCGTGGCGAACTCACAGCTAAGGTCCAGAAGCGCTTTGAGGTAATCCACCTCATTGACGCTGACATCCGTCTCGTGCTCGGTTTCTGACATTGCGAGCAATTCTCTGGCATGCCAATCTACTGAGACGGCACAGGTTGCGTCACCAAGGTCGGTGAGAATAGATGCACCGTGTTTGCCCTGGAAGAGACGGCCCTTGAATCCGGTGAGCGAATCGTTTCGATGCTTCCAAACTTCCTCCAGTAGGTTGATGACGGTGGCTTGATGAACCCCTGTCTTTGTACCACTCCACCAGCGCCGCCAGAACGGAACTGGGAAAGGTCCATGGCGTAGGTCGTCCCGGATGCGCTCCGTGGTGCCAAGCTGCGTCAGTAGTTGAAATTGCCACTGGACATCGGCATCTGAGAGTGTTTCCAAGTTGTCTATCATGTCCCACAGAGACGCGTTGACTTTGCTACCATCTGCGCCAAAGTAGGTACCAAAGCAGTCTTGTGCTTCAAACCAAGTCACGGTTTGAGCAGTCTTTCTTACCATGTCGGTAAAGTGCGTCGGGTGGTGGAATATAGTCCTCACCCTTGCGTTGGGAACAGGGATGGGTTTTGGTGAGGGCATGGTGGGTACCGGAGTATGAGTACGGACAACGCCGAGGGCCGACATGACGACGGTGAGTAAATGGGCTGTCGGTGAGATGACTGTATCGTTGACCCAGCTCTTGATTCCATATACGAGGAGGAAGGGGATAATGATGAGGGCGGCGATGACAACAAGGGGCATTGAGATGCCGCGAGGGGCCCATGACGAGCGAGGCTGGTTGTGGTATGAGTGACGCTGGTACCGGTTGTCTGTGAATGTGAAGGACATGGTAGGGGATTCTGCTATGGAGTGGTTTCCGTCGATGGAGGAATGGGGAGAATCTTGGTGAACACTTTGGTCGACGTGGCTCTGAGCTTGGTCGTCTTCGCAATCGTGCTGGGCATCATCGTCAACGTTGTCAACGGCTTCAGGGTCATGGTCATCGCGTCTGTTATCACCATCTTGACCGAGATCGTTATCTACCGTTCCCTTGTCGCGTGCTGCATTTTGTAGCTCCTGGTTCCCGACTTCGTCTTCATTCTCGAATCGGTCGCCATGGTCGTTCTGTTGTGGTAAGGCTCCATAATGCTTGTCAAAAAAACTCTGGAGTTTTCGGCTTTCCCGTCGATCTCTTCTGTCGCCCGAGCTCATAGTGGCAAGGCAGTGAGTTCAAGAAAGGGATGAGAATTAACTTATCGCAGGCGACACAAGAGGGTAGAGACTCTTTTTAAGGGGATGCCCTCAGCCCTGTTTGACGTCTTTCATGGATCAAGCATGTGCGCCCCTGCTTTTGTTTCCGTCCTTATATCCTTGTCTGGGGATATTGGGTTCGTTGCATGTTTGTCTGTGCCTCTGTAGAATTGTGACGAGAGCAGAAGGAAATGTTTCGAGGCTTTGGTGAAGTTTCAACGTGACATTCATTGCTTTATTCACTTGTTTCCACGCCGCCTGGTACGTCTTTGTGTTCACCATCGGATCAAAGATGAGCGACCGTGCAAAGGTGAATCTCTCTTGGTGAATGCTCCCAAAGGGCCTTTGGACCGCAGATAAATGAATTTTGAGTGAGAGAAAACGAAGACTATATAATTGAGACAATACCGCTAACAGCATTTCTTCTTCATTTCCACCACTTTTCTCAAACCTTTGCCCGGCTCAGGAGTCGCTTGAAATTGTCATCACCATCCTTCTCATCATCACCCTTACCACCACCATCCCTCGCAATGTCGCCCGTGACACGTCGCCAAGCTCAGCTTGGCAATGTTCCCCTCGTCCCTCCTCTCGACCTCGCCCAACACCGGCGACGTCGCCCTGCTCCCAACCATCAACCACCCAGATCACCCATCCGACGAGACCGAGAACGCCAACGCGCACCTTTGCGCTTCCGTCTCCTTCGCTCCGTGCCCATGATCGCTTCCGGAGCTACAGGTTTTCTTGGACTTGTTGCTGCAGCGGTCGCTTCTTTTGCCGCCAATAGTGTTACAACTATCGTCCCCGTTCCCATGCCCATACCCATACCCATCACCATCCAAAAGCCTCCTATGCAACGCATCTGTGAGTTGCATATGAAGCTCCACGCCCTGAACCAGGCTGGAGGCATGAGTAGCTTCTTTACGTTACTTGGTCTGGACCCGTCTATGATTCCGTTTGACGTCGTTGAATCTTGCATTCCTGGCAACGCGGCTCATCGGACAGCAAGAACCTTGATAATGGCTGCGGGTGCTGCAAAGCTCCAGAAGGGGGGTAGCATGGGTAACTTGCTTGCCCAGGTCGCTGCTCTCCTCTTGGATGACGAGGCACGTACCGTTTACCTGCGTGACGTGCTGGCTTTGCTAGCACCTGGGATTCTCCGTGGGGCACCAACCTTGATGCAGGTCATCGAGGGGCGGTGTCGCCCGTGACTTGCCTTGCTGTGTGGCGTCGTTTGGTGAGGATTTGTTTTCTGTTTGCTGTGCTTTGGGGGACCTCTGAAATGGCCAGGAGTTTGAGACTGCATGGTTAGGGCCAGGACTACGAAGGATGGCGTTATATTTCTTTGACTTGTCACTCTCTTCGATTTGTAGTATCATGCATACACCACTTCCTTTGATGTGTAACGTGGCCTCTACTAAGATGCTTGTTGCCGTTCTTAAAACACAGTCGGGTTAGTTTGAGCTAGTGTCAACTAAACCACAATGTTCGGGAAGTCTGAATTCGCGTCATGCATGCAAGTTCTCTTCTGGTATAGTCTTATAATGGTTTGCAATCTCGTCCCATCTTGGTGGTCGGTGATACGCAAGGCGGTTGCGCTTTTCTTTCCGATCTTCAGACCGGACCAGCTGTGATGATCGAGTCCCGTGATCTAGGTGCATCACATGGTCTGTACGCTCTCCTGAATGACCAATGTGAAATGAGATCGAAGATCAGTACATCAGGAAAGAACTCGGTAAACTTGAGCAAGCGAGTTTACTACACTGGTACGATACATCATGCTACTGGGACACTAGCAGTGAAGTACAAGACTCAAAACACCCTCCCAAATCCATCCCTCGAGCTAATTCTTTCGGCGCCTCGGTCGTGATTTGCCCTTCTTGCCTTCGTCTTGACCTTGCGCCGGCGTAGAGACAGTAGATGGCGCTGTAGCTAACCCTTTGCCTTTGTCATCAAAAGCCTGCGGAGTGGGAAGCACGCGCTGGTTGAGCAACGTCTGACGGTCCATGATGAGAAAGCCCATGTCCATCTTTAACTTGTCCATTTGAGATAGAGTTTCGAGACATTGTTGAGCATGATGCTCATATCGAGACTCGACATCAATCAACTCCTGTCGCTTCGCCTGCCAGTCATCTTCAATATCTCGCAGTCTTTCATCGTAGCCTCCGTCACGACTCTCGGTGTCGTTCCAATCTTCTGAATGTGTGTCGTTCTCGGGCGTTCTCGGGCGGGCAGAAGTCGACGGGCCGGCATACGAGTGACGAAGGTTTGGGTGCTTGGGTACCATGGGCTGCAATGCTATCATGGAATGTCAGTAGAGGAGACATGGGCCTGATTGATATACTTACAAGGAAGAAAGGTCTGACCGCTGCGTTTCTGACTCTTGAGCCAGTCCTTGTGCTCTGTATCGTCCACGCCAGATCTATATCGTCTGTCAAGTGTCTTTAGCGTATTTAGACTTGCATTACGCAGAGAAGCCTGGCTATCTATGTCAAATTCGGACGTGTTGGCATACGAAATTGGCGACGCGAATGTCGAGGGTGAGACGATTGCGGCAAGCTGTTTGAGTCTGGCCGAATCCTGCCGAGGGAAGATTTTTTCATCTCGTCCACAGGCATTGAACTGCTTTTGAAGAGTGAGGTATTCTTCTCGTTGAGATACAGTGAGGTTGTCCAAGACAGGACCTGGGGGGTTGTTAACGCTCATTGTAAGGAGATGGCTCCAGTTTCTTGAGTTGTTTGGGAAAGAGAATGATCACCCGACAATTCTTGCTGGTAGAAACCAGAATAGTTACACGTGATAGGGTAGCCAGCCCCTGTGCAACTTGAGCAGCTATTCAACATCTCACCCCTTGTCATATGTTGGGTTGGTCACACGACGTCTAAAATTGAGTGATGATGGACCTGCATAGACCTATGCTGCTTCCCATCAACATTGCTATGACAGATAGCCCCATCCATGACTGATCTTGACCGACATTTCTTCCCCGCATCCTCATGGTACGGGTGGGACTTGGGAGCAATGGAGGATATGGATTCAAGAGAAGCATGTAATATATATGATATCTGTGTCTCCTGCAAGCCATGGCATAATATTTTCCCCCGACTCGCAGTCTTTCCTTAAGATTGGCTTGCTCGATCTGACGCTTCGATGTCACTCAGCTGCCCCATTACGCTTTCGCGATGAACCCCGAAGCTTGCGGTCGGACAGTAAGTTTTCCTACATGACTAGCTATTGGGCGCATGCTCATAGAGACCAGCAGACCTTCAATAAGGTCTGGTTCATAGATGGCGAGCCCAGCGGACCCATTCGGTACGAGGAGTGGCAAAAGATTGCGATGAATGCACACATTGCTCGACATGCCCTGAAGACTTCGACAGCAGCCAACAATCTGGCCGAGCTCACTACTACTTTTGGAATCGACAGAATGGAACCTAACGCTCGATCATACATGGAAGGTTCCGTTCTCGCAAGCCTGAAATCGAAGATCCGAGATCTAAAGGATAGGGGCATTGTGCCTAGTAGTTCTATTGTCAATGGACAAATCGTGTTGCAGTATCCGGAACCAGTTAGATCATGGGGACTACCCGGTTGGGATGGCAGGAAGGGTCTTGAGGTCCTCACATACACTACGCCACCACAACCTCCGCCCCAGCTTCGGGCTCAGCCCCAGCCACGGCCCCGAACCCAGATCAGGACCAACTATGGTGTTATTCCAGGGCGAGACAATATAACCGTTGTTGGCTCATGGCCTCAAAGGCGACAGGGCAATAATCGACAGGAGAATGCTCGGCCTGAGGATATGACCATGACCGATGCTCCTCCCATTGACAACACCATGAACCAGATTTTTGAAGATGAGGCCTATGCCCGGCGGTTACAAATGGAAGACGAAGCTGCCTCTCAACAGCAGAACCAGGTCTGGAACCAGTATCAGAAACCAACCCCTCGCCAGGACCAGTTTCAGCCCCCGGATCGATGTCAGCAACAGCGCCAATTTCAGCAGCAGCAGCAACAACAACAAGAACACATCCAAAGACTACGAGAGCAACAAATACAAGAAGAACAGCTTAGACAGCAAGAAGCTGAGCTAGAACGTCAAGCAGACGAGTTCCGAAGAGCCCAACAAGGGATGGCAGCGGATCATACACGACAAGAACAAACAAGCCAGCAGTATGAAGGGCTATCTCAACAAGAGAGATACTTACGGGAAAACGAGCAAAACATCCAACAAAGAAGATTAGAACTAGAACAGAAAGCCGACCAAATGCGACAGCAACAGCATAAGTGGGAGGCCCAGAAACTGAGAGAGGCAGAAGCTCAGAAACAAAGAGTAGAAACAGCGGAACGAGAGAGACAACAACAGCTTGCTGCTCGCATACAATTCGTCAAGGAGGAAGATGACAGAGTTGAACAACTCGCTACCAATCTTCGAAACGCAGAGGAATCTCGAAAGCGAGAGCGCAAGCAACATGAAGAGGAGGAGTTTCAACGAGAGATAGCCAGACTTACCGCGCAACTCAACGAAGCGAAGATCGCCCAGGAGAGAGAAAGGCTACAGATACAAGCCGAGAAGGAGGAGGAGGAAAGGAAGGCAAAAGAAACCCAAGCGGAATTGGCTAAACTTACCGCACAGATCAACGAGGTAGCAGAAGCCCGAAAGCTACAGCAAGAGAGAGAAGCTGCTCGAAGGGAGGAGAACGAAAGGAAGAAGAAGCAGAGAGCGGAAGAGATGAGGATGCTTGCTGCTGAGGCAAAGAAGGAAGCCGAGGAAGCTAGGGAACAGGAACGTTTGCGACAGAAAGCCGATGAGGAACAAGAGATGAGAAGACTTTCTGTTCAGGCACAGAAGGAAGCCGAAGAAACCGGAAAACAAGAACATCTGCCAAAGAATTCTAAGATGGAACAAGAGGATCCTGTCAAGACCACCGCAAACTTCAACGTCACGACCACCCACATTGAGTTACAAAGACAACTCAATGCTCCAGCACCACTCCCATCCACGCCAGCCATACATGGACTCGGTCTCATGCCTCAGCTACAATCACCCTTCCAATATCAGCCCAGTGACAGTCATGAGAATCATGGCCGTGGTATTGGTACATCCAGATGGGCGAACCTTTACAGAACACCAACCAGGTCTTCCTCCATGATACCAGATGACAATATTTACGATGCTACCCCCGACGAGCTGGATACCGATGACGTTGAGCTTATGTCGGGTAATCAAGCGGCTGACCCGACACCACGTGCAAGCCCACAGCCTGAATATAGGGTTTGTTCTTATATGTCCTTTGCAGATTCACCATACTAACAAAGACAGTCAACTCCGTCCCCAATCCCTCCGCCCCCCCACGAAATGGATCTTTTAATGCAACGCCGAGAGTTTCTGAGACACTACAACATGAGAAACCTCAGGGACCGTTTCCTCAATGACATGACCCAGGTTATAGACCTGAATATGAAGATCGGAAGACTGGAGGCGAAAGAGCCCCTTCTTCTGTTTGGACTGGACACAGAAGATTCTTCTCAGCATCGATGGCTCATCGGTCGTCAGAGATACTATTGTCGGGCCGCCTTTCAAAGTCGCTTAGCTCTGAATCGCATTACAAATGCTGCTATGGGGTATCCGGACTCTGAGGAGAGCCTGAGGAGAAGTTGTATGCAGCTCCTGTCAATCTTAGTTCCTAGGTTCAGACCAGAGCATATTTGAGTGGTTATTAGGTAAATGGTAATGTAAATCTAACTAGGTAGTTAGATGATATGTGATTTGAGGACAGTTTTTCAGACATATCACGATTGAAACAGCCCTTTAACATCATTGTATACAAATTGCGCATTGTGTCTCCCATCCACAGCAAAAGGGGACCAGCTTCGTAGTTAGATCCTGTTACGCCTTTCGTCCGTACCGCAGAACCGAGTAATTCCTACTGCTGCGAAAAACATTCAAAATGATGGGTTAAGAAAGTCGGGCAGAAAGTTGGGCAGAAAGTCGGGCAGAATATCTCGATTGAAAGGGGCTTTAAGACATCAACGTAGTGCACGTTTCCAGCTCAGAGGCAGCATGGCTACAGGAGGTACTGGATTTGTGGTAATGTTGTTCCTCAATGTCGTCTGGACAGGTTCAAGCAGACCTCTGCGAGGGATATTGCACCTTACGATAGTCGTCTGGACGGAAACCCGGTAAGATGAGAGGATGATGACTTCAATCCTGTCGTGACACCCCAAGGGACGAACTGAAACCATATATTATACTATGCCCTATGGAAATCTGACTCGCGATGTTTCAACCTTTGATACATATTCCTGAAAGCTTTCTTAAGCGATATCGCACAAGCATACAATAACAAGCCTACAGAACACCCACGTATGGCGACGTTAGTTGCGTGATACCTAGGCTAGATACCCCAATGTCGAGGGGATAATAGAGGCATACATATCGCTAACGATGTATCGCTTAAGTCCGACCAAGCATGACTGATAATCTCAATGATGCCAACACCAGTAAGGAAATGCTTCACTCGGTATCGAGTGACTTGGAATTCCGAAAGCAAATCGAAATTCCGGTCAATTTCATATTAGCGTAAACCTTGGCATTTCGTGTCTTGAAAAGAAGTCTTACCACCTATTCAAATAAGATCTTGTCGCAACGGGTAATAATCCGACTTGTAACACGACACTTCGTTTATTGCGATTCATTTCGAAGTAAGAGTGGTTTGTACTCTACGTAAATCTCAAAGGTCGGGAATCGCTGCAGCGGAATCGATACACCGTTCCGACAGGCTAAGCAGATTCCCTTCTATAAAAGCTTGCAGAGAGAAGCATAGATATTTGGCTCAGAAAATGATCCTTCGGAATTCTTGCAGAAGCATGTGTTACTAGTCTTCTACGGAAGTGTGCTTTCGGCCTTATAAGATATAAGGTCCTGCCTCCAACCCTTTGTAAAGAACACAGTTTTTTTTTTTTCACAGTCTCAGCATATCGAGTTACTAGTCTTCAGTAGTAAAGAATATTGTGATCTTTGCAGTCGAAGCTAACTGGTATGCTATTGAGCATAAAGACGGCAGTTGAGAATGCTTAAAGCTTGCGTTACACCTAGGCAGCGAATATCCCGTCTTAGGTTTAGCATGGAAATGACCAGGTTGTCGAGACTTATTGGGATTCCGTCAACAAGTTGGCAATGGAGAAATCGTTTACGGTTTTCATCAGTGCTGGACCAGAACTAGATACTAGCAGCTCTCGCGGAGTCTTGGTGCGAGTGAGGTGAAAGTCCGTTATTCAAAATGTTGTGTGGTAATATTCTATAATTGCACGTGTTGGGTGAGGTTGAGATACGGTTTGATCAGTTTTATGTAATGCCGTGCTCTGTAAATGCATGTTCAGTAGGCCTAGGACCGGGGAACTAGGTTAGGTAACCCTATATTAAGTAACGACTACTCTGTAAGAGCTTTTCCGACCTATTCGTAGGGTTAGAGTCTATATTAAGTAACGGCTTTTCTGTAAGGCTGAAGGTTGATCAAATACTTTCACAACCTACAACCAAATCCACTCTGCTCTTCTACCATTCTGATCGAGTTGTTGTACCGTTTAACATCATGGGGTTCGATCCATTGAGAGGCTCATTAACCCCAGCAAGACCTCGATAGAGGGAGGTATAACTCAGATGCGCCATTGCAGAGAGCCATGGGAAGAAGAAAACTTCGTAAGTGATAGACGACACAAGTCTTTCGTTAACTCCTGTCTCGGTTAATTAAAAGCCAAACTTACTTAGAAGTGTTGCAACGCGTTACCATAAAATCCGAAACGAGAAACATCGAGGTTCTTTGTCTCCGGAATTGCCAAACATGAGAAACCAGAAAATAGAAATAAAGTTCTCGCATTCCAGTGAGCGAAGGCTTTAGATCTGAATAGGTCGGACAGTATTTCCTCTTTGACTTCAGCAGACTAACAAGAACGGCATGACGAGACCGCAGTGCCGGGGGTGGCTTTGCGGGAATATCAGGTAGGAGCTCCAGAACTCGGAATACTAGACACGTACCGTGGATTAAATTGCAACTCGTGGATAATTATTTCATTGTTTATGACGAAAACTTTTGGTAGAAGCTTAATGATTTCGGGCTCTCTGGGATTTCCATTTTTGGATGATCCAGTGTTGCTGCAATTGGATTTCCGGTGACAGCAAAGCCTCAGTTCAATTTTGAGGGCCGGAATTTCTGAAAAAGGGTTTGCAAAGCAGATTGTGGAATTCATGTAGCCTCATAGAACGTTCTTAGGAATCGCACCATCAACGCAGCGGCCTATCATCGACGTCTCAACCAATTACCAGCAGTCCGTTGAGCCTGTGCCATGAACCGTCAGTTATTGAATACCCGCAAAGCTCAATAGGACATCTTTTGCATCATCCCATCCTAAAGTCGCGAACGAGGCGGATTTAAATGTTTGCAAATGGAGAAGGTATCGGTCTCAGTGAACGGTAGCTTTTTATTACCTAGAGTGAGAGCTTAGTATTAGCTGAGGAATTTTCAATGGAACTTGATCTTGTGAGGTAATTGACACAACGATTGGCTGCAGGTATCGATTGTGTTGTCCCAAAGACCCTTTTTCTTGGAAACCCCGAACATCGGGTTCGCGTATTTTCAGCTAGTATTTCCAGACATAGTACTTCCGGATTTGGAAAAGTAAAGCCTTCATTGCTATGAACCGAGAAGCTGACTGGAAGCTCCGTTGGTGGGATTTGCGGCAGATCCTAAGGTAGTTCCTGTTACGCTTTTGCCACCATAAACTGTATTGCAAACTAAGCCATCAGAATGTTTTCGGAGTTCCGACTTTTGTCTTTCTACTCCTCTAGCAGTGTACGATGAGTAAGGTAGGATGACCCATAGAAAACTAAATACAGGACTGTAAAGGAGTTGTTATTGCAGCTCCGCGAGCGCTAGTGGGTTTTATCCTGTACTTCAGATATAGTGAACCGGTCCCTATTAGACTAGCTTTAATACAGCATAAGTTACCTTCGAACGGGATACAAAGAATGTAGTCTTCCTGAAGTGAGAAAACGGGTTTCATTCATTAAACGCTGAGGGCTCAAAAGGTAATTAATTGTGATCCATTTTCTTTATAAAACTGGAGATCACAGGGATTCCAGAGATCGTCAATGCCAAATATTCAAGATCAAGGAAATGCCGGAGTCTTTTCGACCGTAGAGAAATGTTTCTACGAGAAGCTGAAACCGCCGAGTCTATTTGGCATGGGACTGTCCTCCCGGACACGGAAGTCGCGGTAAGTGTTATAGTCGGATATCCCGCGGCCAGCTTTAGACGGGGTTTAAATTTGGAATTGCGGGATTGAGGCGAATTATAGATTTGGGATTTTAGTGAACCGCTACACAGAAGTTTAAACAATTTAATCCGCTAGAATTTCTAGGATATGCACCATTGGGATCCCACGGCTACTTTATTAAAGGAATTCCCGGTAATGAAAAAGGCGGAGGTTGACAGGTTGGAAAATACAGCGAGGGTTCTAAGGCACTGGGATTATCGGATTACTCAGAGATCCAGACTGGGATATACGTATTATATAACGCATCTTATTATTCCCTCAAGTCGTACCAACGTGAGAATTTATTGCAAGAACGAAAGTGTCTTTCTTAGAGTAATATAGCATAAAGGCATGTTAGTATGGGACTAAAAATGCGTAGGTCGATTTTGCAGCGTTAGGCGCCAAATACAAGCTAGTACGGGTAAGAGCTTTTCGGAATTCCGTCAAGTTAAATTGGGTTCACGCACAGAGGATTTGTTGCGAATCGTAGATCTTTCCTTGGGAACGCGAAATCGCTTGAAACACGAAAGCCAAGAATCTCAAACATGATTTAAGAGGAACAGCAGGTGTAATTATATTACTTTTTTTTAATAAAATTGGAATTGAAGTGTTAATAAAATACTTACTAGAAGGGGATCTAAACTCACGGAATTGAGGTATCTAATAACCTAGCCATATATATGTCTTGTTTCCAGAGTAAATTCTACGCTGTGACTGTCTGGGGAAACAAAAGACCTGAAAACTTAAGTAGTTCTATAGAGTAAAGCCTAATAACGCACCTGCGGTAATCCGCAGTCTGGTAGCGAAATCCCGGAGTTGAGAACTGGGCCATGGAAGACAGATTCTTAAAAAACACTGATTTCCAGGGATTGATGAAGTTCCCGGCCATCGAGATTCCGCATCGGAAATACGGTCGATCTAGTTGTCTTTTCGGAGATCCTCCGTCTGGAGATGCGCGGTACGCTAGAGCGGATAGGTAATTTTCCTAAGCCTGGACCTAGCTTTAACATCGAATTTCCATGCCAATTAATCACTTTCAAGGAAGAAGTTCAAAAGAGAGGTCTGCCCATTCCAAGCAAATCAAAAGTCACCATAACACCAAAACACCAAAACACCAAAACACCAAAACAGTAATTCTGATATGAGAAGAGGTGCAGGATGTTAGCAAGGAGCTTGAAATCTGGAGTGGGTATAAAGCCAGTCCATGCTTAGTTTGAGTTAGGTGGATTTATATTGCTGGTGTTCCGTTACTATCGCCATCCACACTCAGGATCGTGCAGTTATTCACTAAGCTATGTAACAACGGGAAGCCGAAGGATATCTAAAACGAGTTTGACAAACAACCTCTGTAGAGTCCATTGCTCTCCCTCCCTTGAGAGAACCCAGCTCAGAATTTATGCAATGTTAGGGGCGAATTATATGATAGAAATCATCCAAATGGAAACCCGATTGCTGGAGAGGCCATCTTGACTTTGGCGTGCTTGATGTTGTTAAGCTGGATGAGGTCCACAGCATACACATGGGAAATCTAAATACACTAAATATATGACAGTCCAGAGCTTTCTCTTCAGAGATCAAGATATGTAGTTTCTCACTTCTTCTAGTCTCGGCGTAATGAGAGGTAAGTCAAGTAATGACTGAAAGTTTGCATAATCAGTACCTCAAACCTTCATTGATTGGCTATGGTCCAAATGTCACAACTTCAGACTTACAATGGATAGAGCTGCTACACGACAAAAAAGTTGAAAGTCTAAACCCGGGAAGAAGAAGAGGTTTCCCAGTATATACAGATTCTATAATCCCAACTGACTTCCCGACTTTCTATGCATTAGATTTTTGTGCGTCGTGATATAGATTTGAATGGTAATATTCCAAAATAATAGATGGGCTTGCCACACCCTGGATTACAGCTCGAGAAAAGCCATCCTGGAGCCATACTACCAGATATTTATTTGTCGTATTTTTATACATTAGGAAGTCATGGAAACACTGGAATCCTGGGCCGAAGTGCTGCCCATGAATTCCGTAAAATCTAGCGGGGCACGGATTCGCGGATAAGAACTTGCGAGACTGGGGGTTACTTGCGATTGTTCAGATAGATCGCATTTAGAGGGTGCATGATTCTCTGCTGCCTCCATATCAGGTAGTTGAAAAGAACATTACGACTCGCGATTATTCCCGGCTTTACCCTGCATCGATTATCCACCCTGCTCCAACTATTTGCCTGAAATCGTCGTCCCTGTCGTCGCTACTTGGGTTCTTTCTAGTGAAAAGAAATATTTTTCAGGAAAAGCAAGAATATAAACGTATATTGTTACTATTAACCGACAGTGGGCGAATACGACAAAGAGAGCTATGCGAGATAAACTTTGCCCCCCTTCATTCCACAAGGGGATGAGCTCAGCTATGATGTGTAGAATATATCTCATCCATCTTGAAAAAGGTTATGACTAGTGTTTGCGTATTTACTTCTCACAGAACGAAGGAAGTTAATTGAAAGACTTTCGGAGTGCGCACGGAGGATGCGGGTTTCTCAAATTATGGGGCGATGTCAGCTCGCCATGCTCGTCGGCATGTTCAGGGAGGCGTTAGGGTTCTCGCGTGTAGTCGAGGGACACGAGCGCAAGTTCATGCCGACGATCACCTGGGAGACCAAGAACGCCAAGATGACCTTGTGGACCATCGAGCCCGTGGTATCAAGCACCGTCACACGGGGTAACAGCATCAACGTCAAGCTGGCGAACGACACCTACTCGGAGTGCATAGAGTGGATCGAACCCATGTCGATGACCACGCACGCCACCACCGTCAAGCCCGGAAACGAGATCAGGGGCAGGTGGGCAGGTTGGCTGGTGTGGAAAGCGGCGACCGACTTGTACGAGACAGACGTCATGTACTCCGTGTGCTCCACGTGCAACCTAAGCTCGACGCTTATGGCGTTCACGATCCAGACCACGGGCACGAAGATGGTTCACCTCGCGATGACGGCCGAGACCGTGACCTTGATGGCGATGCACGCGGACCAGGTGTCGATGAGGGTTAATAGGACGGTCTCGGACGCGATGTCCTATGTGATGTGCATTATAGAGACCGCTATGGCGTACTTACCTGACTAGTGTGATGCTCTCAACCTGGTCTGTGTCGATATTGCGTCTACTAGGCACGTCGCCACGATCAAGCTGGTGTTTGATATTCTCACTAAGACCGTATTTGACGCGGTGGACGTGTATGTGTATATGTTCGTTAGCGAGAAGGCGCACTCGGTGATCCATAACGTGCTGAACGATAACCAGTTCTTGGTGTCACATATATCAACCGACTGGCTCACTAACCTCAATGTGATCAGGTCCTTGAACGCGGGCAGGGCCGTGGTGGTTATGGTGGGCTCACATATGGCGATCAATGACGCCATAGCCTTAATGGAGATCGAGAACTTGAGGATGTCGGTCTTGGTAGGGATGTCCGACCCGATGACTGCGATGGCAGTGGCGTCCGCGGCGAGGTCCAAGAACATGGTGATGGAGACGACCATGCTGTCCAACCCGGAGTTACCGGCCGTCAGGCTCAGAAGCCCAATCTGGTCGCAGGACAGCATCAGGAACATGATCGGATTCAGGCAGCCCGACGAGATCATCCAATCCATGGTGTCGTCCATCACCTATAGGGTCAGGCCGATGAACATTGAGGGTATGTGCTTCGACTGCAGGGTAGTATTCGTGTTCGTCAAGTCGCTGATCAAGGTGCTGAAGAACTCGGCCATCGACGCCAACACGTCGGACGAGCACAGTTGGACAGAGACCTTCAGGTCAAGCGTATCACTAAATGATCTCG
Organism: Fusarium continuum; assembly: GCA_013184455.1. NCBI lineage: Eukaryota > Fungi > Ascomycota > Sordariomycetes > Hypocreales > Nectriaceae > Fusarium > Fusarium continuum. The sequence continues at coordinate 16,356 of JABCKB010001205.1, forward strand.
ACTACGACCAAGAACATGTCCATGTGCGAGCGGATCTGCACGTTGGCCGGCGTGTCGAGAGGTACACTAGCTGACGGGATAGTGAACAACGCAGCGGTCTTGATGTTCTGCTTGCAGCAGTCGGAGGCGCTGAAGAAGGGCATGATGTTGGACTTGAGCAGGAACATCAGCATCACCGACAACACCAAGTACGAGGGCGGCTTCGTCGTGACGCCCAGACCAGGATGTTATGAGGGCGTAGCCACGCTGGACGGGAACTCCCTGTACGGGTCGATCATCAAGCACCTGCAGATCTACATCGACAGATGCGCTTCGACACCTACCCTCAACCTGCTGGCCGAGAAGACATCAGTCGGACTTCCACATGATGATGAGGCTGTTGATGTCAAGAGGGTCGTGTGGAGCAAGGACGTCGTGGTGATGAAAACGAAGAGGGCGTACATATCCGTGACGCAAGGCGACGAGACCATCTTGGGCGACATGATTACCAAGCTGATGGAGCTCAGGGCATACGCGAGGAACATGGCGTCTAAGTACCCGGTCGGGTCCAAGGAGTGGATGCTGTGGACGATCGTGGCTCAGTGTTGCAAGCTGTTGTTGGTGAGCGTCTACGGTGCGACCGGCGGTAGGCACAGCATGTTGTCGTCCAGGGTGTGCGAGGAGGCCATCACGTGCGCGACCAGGTACTACGTCAAGAACATGATCAACGTCTGCGAGACCAACAACAGGTTGTTCATGGAAAAATTCGAGACAACTGAATGCCCGGCCAATATTGAACACTTCGACGTGAACAGCGACTTCAACTACCATTAGTCACTCAAAATAGCAGGCGTTGAAGGGATTACAGCTGAAAGAGTACCAAAGCGATTCCCAAATTTAACGGATCTCCCAGCATTGGGCGATGCCGTTACCCGAGCGAGTCCCCAGTGGCTTGTGAATCCTTTATTTGCTATACCACGTTACAGCCTGATATTGCATCACAGATGAGATTCCACGTAGAATTACTTCTCAGTTAGATCCTTAAGGCTATTTACATTAATTGTCACTCTAGAATAAATTTCGAAAACGCGGTCTAGAGAACTATCTTACCAAGAAAATGGCATTCCTCGCTTATCAGACGGTAAGAGACCATGCATTATACCCATACATAAAACTTAATCACAATTATTATATCGTCTTTGCTTCTTAATCAGAGATATTGCATCAAATAAATAATACATAGGTGACTGACTATCCATAGCTTCGACAGTGAATCAATTTTGCTCAATATACGGAGCGGCAACAAAGTTAATGTGGAGTTGGTCAGGCCGAGAGACGTCCTTCCATCTAACGCAACCCGCAAGCTGATGGTGGCCACACTAACTGCTTTGATACAAGGACATCGACCTGCCATCTCGTCTCGCAGTCTTGATGATTGGGAGTGTTTGGCACCCTCGTTACCAGGCAGCTTCGTTCAAGTGTAAAGCCTAAGAGAGATGAGGTGCTAATGGAATGGAGTAGATATCGTTGATGGAGCTTGTTGATAAAGTGGACGTCTCGATGGAATCATTGTAGTAAGAACGAATCGCGAGTCAAGTCTCGATCACGAGCGGTCATTGTGCTTGAAATTAATTGGGTATTAGCACAAAAGAGCTAAGTAATCTCGTCCATCTTGAATTAGCTAGCTGACCAACTACTGAATTGAGCAACACTTATCATTATTGAGAAAATAAGCCAGAGAAGTGCACCTAGCTGTCGAGGACCGAGGGAAAAGAAATCGGGATCGAGACAAACGTTAATGGAAAGCATATGGGTATTGGATCAGTTCCAGAGCCTGATGAAGAAACGTTGTGATAACTAAGATTGGAACTGCAACTTGTATTGTCAACGAATAAAGCTAAGAAAAAAGCCGTTATCCAGTGAGGAAAATACTGGAAGACTATTCGGAGATAAGCGGAATGATTCGTGAAGATGACTCAAGTTGTTGATGCGACTTGAAGACCATCGCTAGGAGAGGAGGCTGGAGCTAGGTGGGGGAGATGAAGAAAGGGAGTTTGAACACGATGGGCCCCTCAAGTTATGTTCATATCAGTTTCAGTTTTCGACATCGCCTTCACTGAGCTAGGTTCACGGGGCGTAACTGCATATAACTCGGCCTCCTACAGTAATCCTATCGCCGCTCAGATTGCTCCTAGCTTGCCGTTCCCTTTGCACAACAAGCCGGTCCATCATAAACTTATTATGTCGGACTATGTATTGCCCGGATCAGTCGATGTCCAGTATGGTCGTGGCTGGTCAAGCTTTTAAGAAGTCACTTGACAATATCTCCCTGCTGATCTCGTGAGCTGTGGGAAATGAACCCAGAGCCTTATGACAAGTAGAGTTAATTGCTACAGCCAATTCCGTCCTTGATGCTATCATCCTGATATTGTTTTGATTCATCGTTACACTGCTTTGGCTCGGGGTCCCAAGGCCTACGGTTATAGCGTGAGCATAGAGTATTATGCTTCAACCGTGGAAGTACTGTGTTCTTCACGATCTTGAATGTATACCTCGAAGGCAGCGCCCTCAGATAGTGATACGGCCTGGTTGGCTTCAGGAAGCTTCCACGTGACGGCCAGTCAGTCTCTTGCACTATATGGTACCGTTCTGATTAGGGTTATAAGCATAACGGATCAAGGAGTTGGGTTCGAGATAGCGGGTAAGTCGTTTACACAAGCAATAAATAAATCACTGTTTCAGAACCAGTTAACAGCACCGAGAGTTAAACATCTCAGTATCTATCTACCTCTTAGGTCTTGTAGACATCGTGACTACTCACAAAACCGATACACACGCTGGTTTCAACTGTTGAGTTCATCGAGGCAAAGATCTCACGAGTCTGAATTGGTGACGGGGCAGGGGACACAGCTCTTTAAATCGTACTGGAAAACCCACTAAGAGACTCCTTGGTGATCCAGCCTGCTTTGTTTCATTTTTGGTATCCCTTCTTCCATTTTGAAGCTTAAGTAGGATAGATATAAACAACCACTGCTGGGTTGCCTTTGCGGCAATAAGTTGTTATTTACCCAACAGCTCTCCAGGCTTTTATGAGCTCAACAACTGGGCGTGTCAAGTTCTGCTCGTCTTATCTTATTAATGAGTCTCGATCATTATTCCCGCCCATTTGTGACAAGGGAGATGAAAGCTGGGTAGCTTCCTACTTCTTTGGCTTGGGCTTAAGACGAGGATGTCTGCAATACTGACATTTTCCGTCGCTCTCGGGTGGTGAATTGCAAGTTACAGGGAGATCTGTCAGGCAGTAACTGCTCGTGCTGAGGCTCGATAACTTCGGGTCGTATCTGACTATAGTGAATCTTCTGGAGTGATGATACTGCCACTTATTGAAGTCTCCCTTAACCGAACTATGCGAGCCTTGTTTCCGGCAAAGGCAATGAGAGCGAAGGATGAAGCAAACCTAAGAAGATCTGTAGCTCAGGACACACTCTCTCACTTACAAATTCGTCAAACTAGGCAGTTCATAGTAAGCTAGCTGCCTTGGAAAGGGGAATGCAAGCCCAAATTGTTCAAAGATTGGTGATTGGTATCGGGCAACAAGTGCCGCCAAACACATGACATAGAGACATCATAAAACGGGCGTGTATTTCACTCATTGGTCATTATTACGGCAGTCCAAAGGGCTCACTGTCCCAAAATT
>JABCKB010001207.1:0-18574 GCA_013184455.1 Fusarium continuum
ATATTACTTATCAACTTATTAGAACTAATAGAGGTTATTTATTCTTTTTTGAAATATATATAAAAATAGCTATTTCTTATAAACCCCTAATAATAGCTTGCAGGGATTTAAGTTTAAAGAGCCCGAAACACCGGCCAAATGTAGTAATGATTGGACTAATGTTGATGACCAATGGTCGAAAGCACTAATCAGAATGAGCATCTTCTTTCTGTTATGGGAAAAGCACGAGTAGAAGAGGGGCGATTTGTGAAGATCTACCCCTGCGGGCTGTACCCTATCCGACATTGCCGATACCCGAATTTTTCCATCAAGACGTCTTATTCTAGAATAGGCCATAAGTTTTTCGTCGAGCACACAAAGAGTGCTTCAATTTGCTCATTGTTGAAGACTTGTGATACTGTCTCAAGAACCAGGAAGAACCACCATCAAAAGTTGTGCACCTTGGCAGAAGCAGTTGGTTAGTGTTCTAACCTCAAAACTCACACTCGGTAGAACTAATCGAATTACCTCGGCAGAGACTAACATAGCCGACTTAGCATCCCCAAAGCCCGCGGGCCCGATGTTTCGCGTTGCCATGATCGTGGCTCGATCAGGCCATGCCTTCTCATTAAAAGCAGCTACGGAGACATGAAACCTAGGACTTATGCTATTATTTCTCATGGCTGTTCTAATCATCTGATGGTTATAGCACGGTGCTTTACTGAGTATATGCTCTTTCTTTGGGCCAACTCGATTCGGTGAGTCAGTGGCAATTGAGTGGCACATGTTCTGAGAGAAAGTAGTGATATCCCGTGACCATACCAATATGCATATAGAGGATTCGGAGCAAGAACCTGCAAGCACGCAGTGTCTATAACAATGGCGTGGGTGAGTTTGTAGCTGGTGGTGGTCAATACTCGAGGCATGGTCTCTTCACCAGAGAGTATCACCTATAACCTGCCCTGTTACGCCTGGTTGTGACAACAGCTGATCACACAATTTAACTCATTTTTAAGTTCTCATCTCTTCAGATCTTCCAATGCAAGTAAATTCCAAATACAACCCTGCTGAAAGATCAACCAACACAACGTCGTACCTTAGGTCGCTGACCACACAGACACCCTCTTCCATGTCCTCGGTACTACAGCCTTACCTCGGATCAGCCGCAGAAAGCAGGGTACTGGACCCTAACAGGAAGGTGGTACGGATTCTAACAGCGACCCGAGACAGTGGACGAACTGTGCAGGATTGGCAACCGATTGGCTTACCTGGGAACTTGTATTCATCCCCTTGGCAGTGCGGGAGCTACACCGGGGTACCCAATTCTGCAACTTCGACTTACCGATTTTCTCATTGTTGGGTCCCTATTCTTAAGTTCCTTTAAGTATCTATACTAGATGATGATATTAAATTACAAGATGGTGAACTGCGCGTTATCTTATTAGCCTTTATTAGTTCATTCTCTTGTTTGGGTATCGGCATTAGAAGGACATCCTATTTGATCGGAGGGTTGGAAGTGGTACCTCTATGCAGCTCCCGCTGCCAAGGAGATGAATAAATTCTACTATGGCGAGAGAAAAAAGAAAAGAAAAGCCGATTCTCTATCGCAGCAGACAAGGTTGGGCCATCCAACATCAGGTTCCTGCAGCGCCATGCGGCACAAAATTGCTCATGGGGCGGTTTTCGGCTGACCTTTCCTTGAAGGGGCAAGGTTCCTGCACCCAAGAGCCAGGGTACTTTAGCCATGAGTGTTGCTCGCATGCCACCATGAGCGTGGGTAGAAGAGAGAGGCAAAGCCAGTTGTGTTAATGCGTGAGCCCCCTTTCTAATCTTCTCAATCTCTTGTGGCAGATCCTCATGCTATTGTTATACCACTGCCCTAGACTCATGTATTTCAGTCAGCGCTGTTGCTTTTCCGGTGCGCTGTGTGTTGCATCTTCAACGTCGATCTGAACGCAGGCCTGACAGAACCCTACCGAGATCATCATGTCCATCGACAATGGAGTCGTCTACCCCATGGATCCACCTGCGGGAGTGGCCCGTGATGTGAACCAACAGCCCGAGTCAGCACCACTTGTTATTGTTGCGGCCGTCTTCTTCCCGCTGGCGACGATATCCATGATTGTTCGAGTATACACGAGGGCAGCCATTGTCCATAAGCTCTCGTTTGATGACTGTGAGAGACCCTCTTTTCTTTGGTTGAGCTCTTTTGCTAAATCATAACAGATCTCATGATTCTCGCTTGGGTACGATACACCTCTGCCAACAACGCAATTAGACCATACTGATGTTCTGCCGACGGGTTCGTTCAGTCGTGCGATGTTTGTCTCGTTGCCTTCACACTCAACAGTAAGAGTTACAGTCGGGGGAACGTGTACATTTCTCACAATCATAGTGAACAACTACGGAATGGGCAAGCATCTTTGGAACGTCCCTTTTACACCCGATCTTTATCCCAACTTCTCTCTCAACAACATACTCGCCGCCATCTTCTTCTGCGCGGCAACTGGCCTTGCCAAGGGTAGTATTCTGCTCTTCTACCTCCGAATATTTCCCATCAGGACAGCACGGATTCTTGTGTGGATGGCTTTCACGTTTATCATAGGGTACTCGACTGCGTCGGTTTTGGTCAACGTGTTTTCCTGCAATCCTGTACAAGGCTCGTGGGCACCAGAATATGTCTCGACCGCCAAGTGCATCAACAGACCGGTGTTTTACTTTTTGCAGGCCGGACTGGGTATCTTTGCCGACATTATCACCGTCTTGATTCCGATACCATGGTTGAAAACACTCATGTTGCCCAAGAAGCAAAAGATTGGAGTTGGTATCCTCCTGACCATGGGCGCTTCGTAAGTTTCCCATCATCTCTGACAGAACTATGTCTAACCGAGGCAGTGTATGTGTGGTTAGCGCCATTCGGTTGCAGTCTCTTAATGTTTTGCTCCACGACCCGGACTTGACACGTAAGGCCGTCAGACGTACCCCAAGTTTCTTACCAAAACTGACAAGAGCAGATAACACGGTCATGGCCTTGATGTGGTGTATTCTAGAGCTGAACTTGAGCATCATCGGCGGCTCGATGGCAACCATCAAGCCATTCCTTCGGATGTTGATGCCTCGCGTGTTTGGCACAAGTGGGAGAAGGAGTACCAATGACATCTATCTCCATTCTACAAGCGGGAACACAGGATTTCAGCAACGATCTGCACGCGGTACAAAAACTGGCCACTCGACAGATATTTCCCCGGCGTTTAGCACTGGCAGTGAAGAGCTGATTATTGCTCCATCGTCGGAGAGCAGATCGGGAGCTTAGACCAACACGCTCTGCGATGATAAAAAGTAACGTATAGATTATTACTATTTTATGTTTTAATGAGAAATCAAAAGGCGATTTGCTTCTTTTCTTACTCTCTTTTCTTACGTCTAAATTTCCAAATCTCGCTTGGCATGATTCCGCCCATCATGCAACTTGCAGACGTTACCCAAGTTTTCACGGTTCGGGTCTCTCTGAAGCCGTATCTCTCTACTGACTTCATCTGATTTCGTGTAGTGACCGTCTGCCCATGCATGCTGCATCTGGCCAAGAGTTCTTGCGGTATAGGGGTAGTGGAAGATTAGAGCATTAGTATACTGCAACATCAAGTTCGCCGGCTATTCCTATCGAAGGTTCAAGGTGGCCATCTGACTGCACGGCCTGTCAAGCCGTCTTGCAGCGCTTTGTAGACCGAGATTTCACTGGTGATATCAAGACCAGGTCTCACAAAGAGGCGCTCTCGACTAAATGTCCAACACATTAGCCGTTGGTTAAAAACCTTTACAATCATATTTACCCAGTGGATAGCATTCTCCCATCAGCATGTACAAGGTTCGACGAAGGACATGAGGGCCCCAGCGTGTATATATCCGAGAGTTTATTCAGAGTCGGCCACGAGTTGTGACTTCTGCTGGTGAAGGATGATGCTACCCCTAAGCGTCCTGGCACTGGGCATATATTAGACCCAGATTGGGCGGACGTAGAAATTCTCAGTAAGTGGAAGCATGCATACTTGGCCTCCCTTGGCAAACATGCGGGAATATCCTCAAGATCCAGTATGCCAGACCTGCTTGGTTGATCAATGTGAAGAGAAAATGCCTCATCCCAGACGAAGGAACGACACAATGGAGGCTTAGAGGGCTTCAGCAGCCTTACGACTTGGAGGACCCAGAGCTTTCGTACTACGTCGCGCCAGTGATTCGGAACTTGCTGCCATATGTAAGGGCGGTATCAACTCGGGGTCGCAGGCAAGAAAGGGAACTAGGGACATCTATATTCGTGTCCTTGTAAGCCTGCTACAAGACTTTACAGGACATTTTCCTGTTGTTTAACAATACTTGTATAGCTCAAGTATAGATCTCATGCAACCCGTTCTATTTGGTTTGATACACCTCTGTACAAGACGATAAAGCCAGGTAATACCTAACGTGTCTCGTTCTTTCGCAGCATCATCTACTGGGCTACAGGTCCAGGAGTAACGGACCATGTCTGTGCCGTAAACAGAAGCTGACCTTCATCTTTCAGTTTCACTGGGTCAAAATACACGCAGTAGTTGATTCGGCCGCCATCCGACACAAAGTAAACGCGGAAGATCATGTAAACCTCAGATCGATCTGGGCTGTGATGGATACGCTCCATCTACGCTTGTTAGCCCCTGTCAGTTCTGATTTTGGCAGCAATACTCACAAGTCGGTACTGGTTTCCACTCATGTAGAAAGGCGTCTTGCAGGGCCCCGTTGTGGTCTTGACTTCGATGTAATACCTGGGTCGCTTTCCAGTCCACTCGTCACGAGAGAATATTAGCGTCAACCAAAGTATCAGTGAGTTGTCCTTGAGCATCATCATAAACTAAGTCCGCGGTTTCTCGATTAGACCACTCAGAGATGTCCGCATAGTCTGAATGAATCGCCGCGTATGTTCGGATAGTGCTTTGCCAATTTCCGCGGCCCCAATCTGGTAACTCGAGTTTGGACAAGAGCTCAAACACCTATAGAACCCCCAGTCAGATTCTGTCAACAATTCAAGGGCGTGTTTTTACTCACATATAGTTCGCCGGCGGCACCAATCTTCTTGTCGCGCTCCAGCTGGTTGGTTGAGCGAAACCTGCTCATCACATCCAGCCCATCAAAGCTCTCATATGAAACCAAATCTCCGACACCGTCTAGCAAAGCATCACGTAAGCTTTGCAAGTCAAAAGCCCCCCCAGAGGGAAAGTTTGCTAGTCGGGCTGCCTCGACAACTCTGTTGAGAAGTGCACGATATTGCGTGTCTTCAGACGACCGAATCTCAGGTGTTGCTGGAACTGGCGACCAGTTTTGTGATCTTCTTCGAGGGCCTGAGAAGTTGTTTCGCTGTGATGGATGAAGAAGCGTAACTGGCTCTGATAGGCCTCTTCCGCCCGCTGGACGGGCATGATGAGACATATTGCTCTGTTGAGAAATGGTCTCGACCACTGTTTCGCTGAGGTCTGTGTGTGGTTCAAAATTGGGAGACGCAACTTCCGGTGACGAAACACCGTTGTTTGAAGCTTGACTTGGAGTAAACTCCTGTTCTGAAGAATTGTAGTCGGTCTCGGAGGCTTGGCTGGATTCTCGATTCTCTTCATCATCTTCGTTATCGTCATCACTCTCACATTCACTCTCATCCTCGTTATCGAAAGACACCTGTATAATACCCTGATCGTCGAGAATCTCATCAAGTACAAGCCTATCGCTTGCAAAGATAGAAGTCAGGGCATTGATCGCATCAACCTCGACATTTCCATCAATCTGACTTTCTGGATCTCGCATGAGCCATGCTGCAAACTTTCTAGGAAGCACCGAGATGAAGCATATTTCCTGCGCTTTCCGGTCTCTTGGCACATAGATTTCAAGGTTCCCAGCAAGTTCGGCAATGTGCTCGTTGGCAGTGGCGACTCTGGCTTCATAAGACTTGCCGTTCTGGCTCATCCTGAGCACAGAAGAAATTTCGTCAACCTCTATGACTCTCATTGTCCGTAGTTGTTCGTAGAAGGAGAATGGACAGTGGCGAAACCGAGGGCTGTTGAAAGTTGCTGCAACTCTGGTAAGGAGAACCAACATGGTCAGCTTCATTCCCGCGATCTGCATTCAAGTAACATACCGAGCGATGTAATAGGCCTTCAATCTCAAGTCCCGCTTGCGTGACGATATCGGCCATCTCAGATCGCCAAAGATAGATGTGTCTTCTCTGACACACCTAGACAAGTACCGATCCGAAAGTCTTAGCCATTCGAAAAATGGCTTCAGACGGCGAACGTCTTCTAGATCAAAGTCTAAAAGGCTCACCCTATCCTCAAACTTGGCCTTCAGCTTTTCTCGATCTCCAATTGCAAAATCTACTTTGATAGAGCTCAAAGAGACAGTCCCGTTAGGATACATAACAGGAAATATTTTGGCGTCTCTGATAGGCTCTGGGTCCAGATAAGCTGTCGTGGTTTGGAGGAAGTCGTTTAAAGATAGGATCGCCACTTTGACCTCTTCGGGACTGCTCTGCGGAGATTGTCTTAGCTCGTCATAGACCATCTGTAGCGTCAGTGACTTGACCCCGAGTTTACCAACGAAGAAATCCTTCAGGTCTTCGTAAGATTTATCTAATGTGACTTTGCCGCGAATCGCCGTTGCGCTAGACCAAAGGCAATCAGAGGTCTTGTACCACCCTGAATCACCCTCTTGTCTTACAAAGATGAGAGGGGACTCTTCAAACTCGTCTCTGCTTTTTCGTCAGCGTCACACACAGATCACAACTTGAGTTTATACTAGAACGTACCTCGTATCATGTGATACAACCAACTCGTCGTCCATGTATTTGTAAAGATGCAGAATCCGATCATCCTCTTCACAGTTTACTCTCCTGAGCTCGGTCAACTCAGTCACCAAATCACCCACTGCAGCATCGCCTATATCGAGGGTTCGATGGAAGAGATTCTCAATACTACTCAATTCTTCATCACTCAGGCTTTTCCGCGTGTAAAGACTTTTGAGGGAATGTGCAGTAATCATGTCAGGTGGTGCGGCCCATAGACAGAAAGGTGCGCTCGTCCACGCTGGTCCCTCTTCGTCTGGATCGAGAATACCCGATTCATTAAAGAAGTCTCTGCTTATTTTTAGTAACATTCCAATTAAATAGATATCAGCACATACCTAATCCTAGCTCGCGTCTTTGTCTGATCACCAGAAACGGCAAGCTTCGCATAGATTGCCACGTACAGGTCAAACACTCGTTGAGATTGACGAACAGAAGACGGTTCAGGACACGATCGCTCGATACAGCTAAGTATCTCAAGTAGAAAATCTATATCGTCATCTTTTCCAACCAGAAAATGCTTATTCAAGAAATCCCACTTGACTCCGAACTGCAGATCCGAGTCGTCACCCTCAATCTTGAGGAACGGAAACTGATCGGGGTGCTCCATGTAGCGCTTGACAGAATCCTTGAGATTTTTGAATGGAAGCCAAGTATGTCTCAGTTTTGGTGAGAATTCAACTTCGCATAAGTGCTTGCCAGAAAGATCCTGGATCTCCGATACAAGGTCTGGCTTCTTGAGCAGCTTTGACCCCTCAAATAACCAAAGATGTTCAAACAAGCCCAAAAGCTTGTCTGGGCGATGATAGTATACATAAAGGAAAGGATCCGACAAGTTATTACCGCTGGGCGAAAGTAGACTAAGTCGCTCGCGGATGCCGATGTAATCACACAGCCATTTTTTCCAAGTCGGGTGAAATGGTTTGGGCTGTGTCGGTGATCTCTCCAAAGTCCTAGGAAGTAAGAAGCTGAAAGAAAAGCTTGGTGCAGTTTCGTGGCCAGTCAGGAGGCTCTCGGGACTGTAGGGGTGATCCTTTCCCGGCAAGTAAACGGCATTTCTGTGTGGGCGAGTGGGTGTCCAATCCCTCTTCATAACATATACTTCTTCATAATGTCCCTGATTATGTGAAGTGGTCTGATGGGTAAGGTACAGATAATGGAGATAGCTCTGAGTCTGCTTGAATGAATATGTATTGCATGAGGCATAGACCGTATAAATTGAGGCCCTAACCTGAGCAACAGTGGCGTCGGAGGCTCCGAGTTTCTGGAATAAAGTACGCCGATCGGAGTTACGGATTGCAGAAGAGCTCAACACCCTGAGATCCAACTCTTCAGGGATATCAATGTCCCCCGTTGTGGGGAAATATACCGGCTCTACTTTTGTCGATGTCCAGGTGCCATCTCTCAAAGGTAGCAAGAGAAGCCAGAGCAATTTTTGAGCACTTTCAGAGTCTCCATCGAAAATGGATGAAAAGAGGCGTGCCGCTGCAGAGTGCCACTCATCAGTAGTAAACTCTCCACGCATCTTTGAGTTGTCGCTGTTGAGATCAGTCTTCAGCAAGTTGACACAACTAATAGCTCGGACTCGTTGCAGCCCATACTCCTTCAAAGCGCTGATTGCGGTCTCGGGATAGTTTGGTGAGAGGAAAGGGTCCTGAATTGGGTCGTCGAGTAGAGGTTCCCCATCCTCGTCTTTCGCGTCGTCGCTGAGGATGGCAACATCATGAATGGAACGCAAGACCTTGAGATTCCTTGATCTGAGTACGGGGGTTTCTTTGATCAAATCCTGGATCCTGGCATCCAGCCCAGACCAGAACGAGTCAAACCCAGTCTCTTGGGATGGAAGAAACAGTGGCCAGTGGTAACAGAGAACTGGATGTTCGCAGAATTGCAAGATAGCTCGATGAAACACTCTTGCAATACAATCACGAATGTCGATATTTCTCCTAGACGTAGTAATTATATCTTGCCGATTGGCATTTGTGTCAAAATCCGAGTGAATATGGAACTATTTCATGATAGGTCAGTTGGTGTCAAGTAGTTTGCAGCACGAGTGGCTATGCTAACCTTGTAGTCCGATTTGCGAAGAGGCAAGAAAGCAAAGAGCTCTTGTTTTCGGCGAGAAAGATAGGGTTTGTAATCACTTGTGAGAGGAAATGCCAAGACAATTGCCGACGTAGTAGAGATTCTACGCGCCTCGTCGTTTTTGGGAGGTTCGCGGTTGTCGCTTGGCGCCAAACCTGTCGCTGCAAACGTTGTAATGTGATAGATCTGGCTCTTAGTAGATTCTTGCCCGTCGATTGTAGTATTGGTTTCAAGCGAAACACGGTACTCGTCGATTTGTCGTTTTCGAAATTGCTTCGACCTCTCAAGGTTTCCCTCCTCGTCATAAAACTCGACGCTGATTTGCTTGAGCTTTCGAAGGAACAGCAGACAAGTTTCCTGTAGGTCGTCGAACTGCATTGATATGATCCTCTTCAGATGCTGAATCTCTTCCTCTTCACCTTGGTCGTGAAGATAGAGTGTCGTGCGAGTCAGAGGACTAGGCAGAGCTTCAAGTGGAGCAACCCAGATAGGTCTCACCATGCCGAGGCCCGGGTCAGTCTTGTTGTGTCGAAACTCGAAAGAAAAGTGGCCTGACTGTATGTGCACTCTAGACGCAGCAATGAAAACAGACTTGAACCCAATCCCTTTGGCGCCGATGTATCCGTGCGAGGCCGATTTGGTGCTTTCTCCAACGGAGCATATAGCCTTCAAATCTGGCTTTGTGAACCCGTCTTCATTGCAATCAACGACGATATGCTTCGGATGGATCTTAAAAGAGATGAATGGGTTGGCACCCTTGGCCGCAGACTTGTCGAACTTGTTGTCTTCGGCGTTTTGAAGAAGTTCAAACACGAACCTTGCACCGCTTCCGTAGATATTCTTCGCCAATCTAACAGAGCCTTGTTAGCCAGATGATGTAGCACTGGTGATTCGGTGGTACTCACACCTTGATGGAGTGTGATGCCGCATTTTCCATCCTGAGCCAATTCTCGTCAATCTTCCGTCGGTACTCAGAGTTATACCGACCTATGTCGTCCATCATATTATGATCCAGATACCCATACTCGCCAGTAACTTCCTTCACAATCTGTTCTGCCTCCTGTGCGCTCGACATGATGACTAGTTAGTTCGATGTGTGGGGGTCGCTTTCATGTGTATTCGTGGTAGTGTACTGGTCTGACAATCAGAACATTGAGGGAGTTGGCCTTTTTTAGTAATTTAAGACCCACACATACAAGACGGAAACTTTGTGTTTGTCGTTGGAAAGTTCTGTGATTGATTAACAGATTTTGAGACAGCACTTCTGCATGTTGGTCACAGCACCCTTGTCCATTCATGGATATCACTGGATTTATTCTATTTTGGGCACGCTATCGCAGACAACAGCGCTTATGAACTCGAATAAAGTAGGTTCCGCTCATCGCGTGATTTGCGCTAAAACTCTAGGAAGCATTGGCACTTCAAGCACGCATAGCCTGTCTATATCGTATAAGACTACTCTATAGCGGAGGTAAGATAGGTTGCATAACATATGCTTCTTGAAACCACGTCGCGAACTATAACCACTCATCAACTTTTTAGCTAAAAGTAGCTTTTTAACTGCTAGTATGAGCAGCTCTATATAGTTTTGGCCTTGGTCTGGCCACCACATTGGCCACCTTGTAGGCTTTGGATAAACGTAACCGCGCGCTTGACTTCACTCGACTTGGCGTGTCACGATACCACACTGAAACAAGGTCTGCATGCATGGATGAGCTGAAAAGTAAAGACACAATCGAGAAGGCAGATCAACTGGAATTTCTATGGGAGCATTTAGGCGGAGAATATCGAGATGGCAGATAGATTATATAGTAATTGAAGAGCTTAACATCCAACTGATTCGATTGTCTAACTAGGCTAGGCTCTACCTTTGGAGGAATCTGTGCATTTTTACTACGTGAATTCCGAGTCGTCGTTCTTTTCCCAGGCAAGCAATTCTCAACTCATTCCTCATGCTTATCAAGCGCCTGTACCTTTCTGACCACCCTTGCAGGGGATCCCACAGCCACACTCCACGCAGGAATATCTCTCGTCACGATAGACCCGGCGCCAATGGTACATCCATCACCAATCGACACACCCGGCAGAATAGTAACACCGCCTCCAATCCAACAGTCATCCCCAATGGTAATGGGGTACGCGTACTCGATGTTAGCTCTTCGACTGGCCACTTCGGTCTCATGCGTCGCCGTCGAAATCATAACATTCGGTCCAATCATAACTCGATCGCCGATGCTAACAATAGCCGAGTCCAAGATGGTCAGGTTGAAATTGGCGTAGAACCTCTTGCCGACCGACACGTTAGGACCGTAGTCGACTCTGAAAGGAGGCTCGATGAAGACCTCATCGTCGGCCACGTGGCCAAGGAATGAGCGGAGCATTTCTACACGCTTCTTTGTGATATTTTCAATGTTGAAGTCGTCGCCTTCGGGAAGCCAGGTGTTGTATGTCATCATTGACCGCCGAGCAGCGAGACGAGAATTCACAAGTTCAGGAACGAATGAATCATAGCTGCCAGCAAGTTAGATTCTCAATGAAGCGCCTGAGATACAGTGAATGACAATGACCTACAGCATGCCCGAGATCATTCTGTCGTATTGTTCGCAGCGAGGAACATTGGCCAACTTGGAAGCCTTCTCCAACTCGGCTGGGTTCTTTTCTTGAGCTGCCATTATTGATGCAAGTCACAATTTCTCTCCAAATAAGAAGCGAAAAAATATTTAGAAGAACGCGGAGACTCAAACTGCATATTTAATCAAGAAAGCAGAGTCGAGGATGATGGCTGCTTTTAGATCACCCATGTCGCCAAGCCCGAGCCTGCTACGGTCATCGATGCTAAGCCGTAATTAGAAATACTCCCAACTCGCTAACTTATCGTATCTGTCGAATTGGATAGCTAACAATGCGGAGCGCTTACGTACGATGACTTACGGGATGTCGGCCCGTTAAAAAAACAGATAGGCATGCTGAGAACGCAGAAGCTCGGAACAAGTCTGTAGATGTTAGCACTGACAAAGAGAAATGGTAAGAATAGACCACAGGATCGGTGAGCTTACAAATTCCATCCACGGAACGTTTGACCAGCCGTGAGGGTTAGTCCGTCTCTCTTCCCAGACTTTGGTCAACACCTCGGTCATAGCCGGATGCTGGAATCCCGTAGAGTGCTTGATTTCGCTGATGCACCAGCTGGCATAGTGCATTTGATGCGGCGAACACGTATCAGCTCCAGCCAAAAACAGAGGAAACAGTAGGCGCTTGTAGAAGACGCTGTCTCTAGGCATGGCTGCACAAATGTCGAGAACCGCAGCGACCGAGGCCTTGATTCGAGGGTCGTCGCAAGGAACTGCAAATGCATCAGGGAATCGCATGACGCGAAGGAGACAAGCATGTCTGTACGCCTCAGCCAATTGTCTCCATTCTTGATGCTCCGTGGGATAGATAGCCTGCTCTGGATCCCAACCGCGGAAGAACTTTTCAGCTCCGTCGAGTAGTCGTTGAAATTGATCCATTGGAAGATCCCCAGCCAGATACGATTTGCCTGCCTCGAGGACTTGGCCAATCCTGTAGAATATGACTGGCGGACAGCCTACTAGGGTGTGAAGGCTTAGACTTCCGTGATCTCGCACGCACTCTCGTACATCTTCGGAATAAGAGAGCTTTTCCGCGCCGCTGAAGCCTCGCAGCATGTCTAGCCTAGGAAGTGTTAAAAGGCATGGCAGATTATGTGGTATAAGCACTTACCAAGACAAGGCAGACACCAGAAACATGCCGGCTTTGGAACGCGTGGTGAAATCCGTCGGGCAGGATACTCTCTTGCAGAGAAACGAAACACCCGTTAGGTGAGCGCCATGAGTAGAGACTCCGGACTCGCAAACCTAGAGCGTTGTAAGTAATAGATCCATTGGTAGATAAAGTGCCACATACATCGTGCAGCACGAGGAGCAACACCATTGCTAGCACATGTTCCTCCTCATCGTGAGTGAGCCGTGAAGTTTCCTCCTTGAGCAGCAGAGCCGCAAGGGCGCGTATTGCCGATAGCCTATATCCAAGAGAAACTGTGACAAGGTGTTGAGTGTTGTATTTTCCGGTATTGCACATATGGCATGATGATAATCCAAGCAAAGCGTGGAGAATGCCTTGGTGTCTGTAGGCGAGAGGTAAGACATATTTTCTAAAGGGATTATCCAAGCCTTGCACATGGATGATGAGATGCTCGCTGAGCTTTTTATCGACTGTAACAATTGTTATTAGTGTAAATATTGAAATAGAAGGAGAACCTTACAGTAATCGATTATATATAGGTTTGTGGCAATTTCACTCTCCAGGTCACTATTCCCAATCGACGACGCAGCCGAGCTATTCTGAGCTGGAGAGGCCCGTACCGGTGAAAATACAGGAGTTGTAGGCGACGGGAGAGTCAAGTCAGAAGAATCGAGGATAGCATCTTGAGGCGAGGGAAGCGCCGCAGTTGTTTCGGGCGGAACCGATGGCTTTTGGGGGAACTCATCTGATATCGTCGGCTGCGTCAGAGAGACGTCGATACTATCTCGAGGCTTATCTTGGCGACCAGAAGAAAGCGTCAGGGTCTCGTGGAACTGAAATCGTGGAGGATAGCCCTCGCAGTGAAGGCCTTTGGTGCGACATCTGTCGCAGATGGGACGTTTGCGATCGCATTTTCGACACTTTTTGCGACAGGTTCCGCAAGCTGGGTCTGCAGAGTTATTCAGTAAGAACCTCCTCCAGAGACATGCCACTGCACACTTGAACCGCCGTGATTGAGGCGTTCAATTGAGTGGCTGGATGCTTACCCTTTCGTCTAGCTGTAGGTCGGGTTGAAGGAGAATCGTCGCTACCGACCATTGTTGCTGTCTCTGTTACCGAAAGAAGTAGTAGAGAACGACGGGCGTGGTTTGAAGAATTAAATGTAAGCGGACGAGGTTGTCTAAGGGCCAAAAGTTTACAGGTGTGGTCTTCTCCGACTTTTTGGTCACGCTACGCTGTCATCTTTGCCGGGATTGGTAAAGGCCGGAAAACGACCCTCTGAGAATGGTGCTGCACGTCAGCTGTTATAAGAGTGACCAATAGATAAATAGATTAAGACATCTCACTCCTTTAATTTTTATAGTACAAGCTAAATGCCAGTCTTTCAGAAATCCGAAGGCCCTTTCTCAAGTTCCGGCCGAAGCAAATAAATCGGATCCATCTGCTCTACATAACCACACGCAGGATCACTCATAGAATACCCCATGAAGGCCTGGATATCCTGATCATATTTCGCGGCAATCTCTCGAGGGACAGCGAGGAATTGGTTTTCCTCTTGTCGCAAGAATCCTCTGATGGAAAACGTGGCAAAGATCAACCGCCGCTCATCTCTGGTTGAATTGGTACCGCCGCCGTGGTATGCTGAAGCGAGCATGATAAAGGCATCTCCTTTATCCATTTCGGCAGAAATACAGTCTTTGACGCGGGGAGGACCTTGATCTGAGCCCCTGCAGTTTGTCAGCCACCTGCATTGCACTGATAAACGTTGCTGCAAAAACTCACCACAGATGACTCCCTTGGATAAACTGCGTACCGCCATTCTCCTTCGTAACCTTAGACCCAGCAACAAACAACCCCACAGCAGATTCACGATTAGCGTCACGCTCATCATCCCACTTATCAATCTCAGTGTGGATGTTATGGCTGATATAGTCATCCCGATGAAGCGGTTGTGCCTTTCCACCAGGTCTAATCCTCATAGCTGCGCATGAGTGCACATAAGGTTTCGAAACAGACTCCTTCCTCTCGTCTCCCCACCAGAACCAGCTACGGGTCGTGAGGAAATGATCGACGACCTGCTGGTAAACCGGGTTCATGACCTGGGTCCTGGCGTATGTAGGGCTAAGAGAGAGGAGGCTTGGCGCGCGTTGCGTCTCCTCTTAGATATCCTTGTTAGTATGGTCTTCGCGTTTATCAAAGAGTAAAAGGAGACTAACTGGGGAAGAAGCTGCCCGACCATTCGACGTCCGAGTCGAGACGCTCACGGCACTCGTCGTATGCTTTGTCAACGTCTGCTTCAGGGACGAGTCCCTTTATGAAGATGCCGCCATCACGCTTGAGAAGGGCAATGATGTCTTGGATAGGTGTGTCTGCGGGTACTCTTTGTACCTCGGGATCGTACTTGTCCAGAACCGACATAGTGAGCAAGGGGGGTCAAAAAGGAGAAGCAAAATGGCGTCAGTCACCTAACACAACCGCCTTGTCCACTTGATTTAGTTTGCAGGGAAGTCAAGAAAAAGTCTTTAAGAAAAGGTTAAGGCTGGTTAACCCCTATGTACGGTAGCACCATCGATTTATGCGGAATTTTCCTACAGAGCCTAGGTTGGGGGCACTTCCTAATTGAGACTGGCCGAAAAACACTCCTTTAGGAAATACTGCCAGCGTCGACTCATTGTAAGGCTACCAGACCCTCAATCACGATATGATTTTATTTACGTTAGACGGACAGTACCGAGACCTATCCTTTCTATAAATTTTTCATAACATGAGCGTCTTGGTTCTTTTCAAAGTCATCCTCGTTCTTATCATTGTTGCACCACGTTAGTTTACCTTCAATGAGCTGAGCTTGTCGTACTTACATAGCTTTAAATAGATTACACCTTTATTATACATGACTCTAGTCAGTCGGTGGTCAAGATTGTTTTCAATGGTAACATGGTCTTACAGATGCGAATGCGCTCGCATTACAGAATCATCTACGTTCAGTCCTGTTTCTGGTGCTATGAGACCAACCGCCCAGTAGAGACCACCGTCCAGTTAAACACCCTGAGTTAAACATTCTGTTCAGCTCATAGAATATCTGAGTTTATCGTAAAACTTCGGCTCAACTACACCAGTGCCCAGTAATTGCCTTGGAACTATTCGAGCTCGTGCTCACTAAGTTAACAACTGTAAGCCATTAGCGGCTAATCAGAATAACGTGACTCACACTGTATTCCAGCCCTACGCGGCAAAGAATCACTTCGCATCCAACCAAACATTTGGCCTCGAAACCACGCACCCGCATCCGACCATCTCCAACCAACATGACTTCTCGAAATTAATACCGTCCATTGTTGACCCCCAAAACTACCCGCTGTCACCAGGCCAAAATGGCATCATCCTCATCCAATCCCCCAGAGGACCTCCTCAAGCCCTTCTCATGCTACGAATGTCGCAACCGCAAGCTGAAATGCGACCGCCTGACTCCCGAATGCAGCCGTTGTTCAGCCACGGGCACCAGGTGCCAGTATCCAGCCACCCGGAAGCGGCCCGTGATTACGGCCACGCGGCCGAGGGTGAAGGAGCTGGAGTCGCGATTGGGTGAGTCCGCAGCGCATCTCCGTCTTGGCAACCGGGGGCTAAGAGCAGCTTGATAGTGGAGCTGGAGCTTCGTCTCAAGCAGACGCAGGAGGAGGGATATCAGTCGTTCAGACCGTTTGAGGCGTCGGATACTCAACTTGCTGGGACGGGGCGCTTTGAACAGCTACCTCCTCAGGAGATTATCGAAGAGCTGTGAGTATCCCTTTGTGAGGTTCTGATATTTCTTACACGTCCTAGGACAAATATCTTTTTTGCAAAGTTACACTGCGACGCACAGTATATACACCCGGCACGCTACCTAGCCTCGCTTTATCTCCCGCCTCATATGCAGCCGCCCATGTGTCTTCAGTATATAGTCATGGCCCGAGCTGCGCTAGTTTCACCATCTCACAAACATCTAGCAGAGCCATTCTATCGCAGAGCGCGATATTATCTTGAAGCCGATGAGCAAAAGGTCAGTTAGTAAGACTGACTACAAACCTTTGACTAAAGAAACCAGGGCGAAGGGGAGTTTTTTGTTACTCTTGCCCACGCGCAGTGCTGCGTTCTCATGTCGCATTTCGAGGTTCACAACCTGTGGTTCTCCAGATCATCCATGAGCACGTCAAAGTCTGTTAGACTATCGCAGATATTAGGACTTCATCAACTAGACGGCAGTAATAACTGGAATCGAAGCGCGACGCTTCCGCCGCCGAAAGACTGGTGCGAGCAAGAAGAAAGACGAAGAACATTGTGGGCGATTTTCTGTGGTGATAAGAACACTAGTGGGACTACAGGATGGCCGAGTCTGATGGACGTCAAGAGGGTGAGTTTGCCTATTAACAGAGTAGAAGCAGAGACCACTGACGTCTGACAGATCAGCACATTATTGCCTGCCTCAGAAGAAGCCTTCCATCTCGGCATGGAAGAGCCCTCGATAACATTGTCACAAGTCCTGAGCGGCGACAAATCTCGCTGTTCATCATTCGCCTGCCGCATCATCACAACCCATCTCTTCCACGAATGTCTCGACCACACCTATCAAGAACATCAAGACCCTGACCCAACAGATATCCAAAACAGCCCCTTCTGGAAACGCCATCAAGATCTAGATAATGGCCTTGCAACAGCCTTCGTCACTCTTCCCGACACACTTCGTGGTTCGCACAGCCAAGGAGACACGACTGTCATCTTACAGCTTCACACAGCATCTATCTGCATCCACCGGGTCGGCGCAGCCCAAGCAAGGAAGCACAACATCCCGATCGAGATACTATCCGGAACGCAAGCCCGTCTCCTCCCCGCAGCTGATGCGATTTTTAGCATTGTCGCTTCACTAGCCGATGTGTCAGCCATGTTCCGCAACCCACTCGTAGCATTCGCAGCGTATATGGCGACGTATGTCTTTCTCGAGGATTACCTGGCGGCTCAGAACAGGGATAGTGAGATGAAGATGACGGCGCTGATGGATCTGATGATCACAATTGGACATGAGAATCCAGTGACTGCGTCAGCGGCCGTGCAGATGGCGCACGAACTTCGCAAGACGGGGATTGACCCATCAGCGGTAAACAAGGTGAGTCCGCTACTTTCGGTTAGTAAGAGTCCAATGAGGTGCTCATCGTATGTCAGGTTCAAGATCTTATGGCCAGGATGGATCTCAAGGGGCCATTGATGGGACAGCAGGATAGGGTTGAGGGGAGTGTTGTGTTTTGCCCGTTTGAGGTACCGTCGGGACCTGCGCCTCCTGGTGTTCCGAGTGAGGTTCTGAAGAACAATCTGGGTGGAATGTTTTAGCGTGTGTTGTCGGCACGAAGCCTCCCACTTTGGAGTAAAACTATCGTGTGTGTGAGATAATTAGGGGTCTTCCGCGTGACATTCATGTATGCGCGCTTGATGTGTAGACGAACGAAGGGCCAAACCTATTGGGAATATTTTCTGAAGTGGCATTGAAACCTTTTGAATGAGGAGGTTGAAGGTTTCTTGTGACGCAGGCTGAAATGCTTTTCATAAGCAGCTGTGGAAGTATCATAGTACCCTGCTAGCCATGTTCCGAACTTTGTATCAAATGTATTATATTCAGCTGTTACTGGAATGTCAGAATAGCTCGCAACTTCGACCTACAATTTCCTGCACAAAATTCAAACGCCTACATTCGAATTACCATTGACCTTGTCAACTGCTAGAATTAACAGATATGCTAGCAAACCTCAACCAACTTCCCACCAATGTGTCACCTTAAGAACACAATGCTTTTATTTTTCCTTCTCCTTGAGAATTTTAGAGTTTATTAAAATTATCTAATTATCAAACAATCATACACTTTAATTG
>JABCKB010001211.1:0-13202 GCA_013184455.1 Fusarium continuum
TTTTATACTTAAAAATTTCTTACTTAAGTTAAAAGTCAGAAGAAATTAAAAGTCTATCACTTAGTCTTCCTATATCTACATAACTTAGTACTAATGCTATGGGTTTTTTTAACCCACATGCGGGGGTAGGTGCCAGTGGCGCTAACGAGCAGTGACGTCGAACCATCGACAGCCGACGAATTAGGGCCTTGCGCACAACGGATTGTCGTTTCGGCAAAGATGAAAATTGAGACCATTTGAATAGTATTGATGTAGAAACTACGGTGCTTAAGCTTGTTCTGTACAGTACCTTGGTAACTAGTGGCCACTTACGATTTTGAGACGCATGGTGCAAGGAAGAGAAGCTCACATTCGATACGACTAGCTCACCACAAGCTAAAGCTAGCGTAAACGTCACGGAGGGCACAATCACAGGGCACACAGAATTCGTCAGAGGCATTCTCTGTATTTCTTTGTCTTTAACATGCGTCGTCTTTGCAAGCATGTCTGACGGTTTTCGATCTGTAACACCGCCTGGTTCCCGACCGTCCGATTGTCATAATCTCATCCGCCATGATATCCATTGTGTGCCCAACAGCTGCTCAAGTGCGGGGTTCGACCACAGTGACATAGATCCCAAAGTCAAATCCCAACTCAATACGTCGTGAGACATCCCAGAGGCGCCAGAATGGCAAGTGCGCAGCTTCGGCCAAAGTATCGTTGAGGCGTGTGAAGTCGTAGCATCATGAAAGATGAGTCAAGTCAGGTAGAGGTGCGAGGTGTTTATTTGCTGTCGAGATTGTCAATGGTGATCAGGACGTTAGCCACAATGGTACAACTTACGATCGAGCCCTCATCTTTCTTCTCTTGCGCTTGAGGCGGCGAACCCGCTTCTTTCTCCATTTGGCTCTCATCTTGATCGACGATGCTATTGGGAGCTGTTAGCGACTGAGATGCGCATGCGAAATGCCGTAAGCAAGGCGGCAAAGAGCTCAGCTCAATGCCTGCTGAGAGCTACTAGCTCTTGGCCAGGGTAGGGTCGCTTGAACTTACTCTTTCGTGGATGAGAATCGTGTTTGGATAAGGAACAACTTCCAAAGCTTCGCGGGGAGATTTCCGACCTTTAGGAAGGTTATTGTAGGGTACACAGCCCCTCGCGGCACGTGACCAGAATCACCCCCCGAAAAAACTTGGGTGGGGGACGAGCACAGTAGGAAGAGATGTGCAGATTGTAAATCACACAGTGTAATGCGATTGAATACCTAGGTAGGTAGAGAAGGAAGGAACGACCGCAATTGTTCGGGTTTGACAATAGGAATTAACGCGACCCATTTCTCGCTTGCGAACAAAGATGAACCCCCTCAATTGACCTGTATTTCTAAGAAACATCAGCATCACAACTAAATCTCACAAATTTGAGATCTTGACCTTGCTACACCAATACTATCCAGTTCATTAATCCAGCAGAGCACTTACACGAACAGATGAATCAGGGTTAAGACCGTGAGCCTCATGATGAACGAGGATACAACTCGAGCCTCGCAGGAAGTACCCGCTGCATACCTTCATCTGGTAGACACTAGGAGCAGCAACCAGTCTCAACGTACGCTCTTCTAAAATCCCACGATCCCATATCATCTCTATCTCTTTCCTTTCAGTGGCTCCTTCTAAACAGTTTCTCAGAGTTGTTTCCGGTTTGGGAGCGAGAAATCTTCAAGATTGGGCGAGATCCTCGATCAAAGTGAGTAGCAAACTGCGCACAATGGATAGAATATCGACTCACATACACAGCACGCTGGCGGTCGACAATGACTTGGACATGATAGTCTCGCGAAACCACTGCGAGATCTACGTTGTGGTTTATGAACCAACCGTCAATCACATTTACGTTCGAGACCGAAAGTCTTCGAACGGAACCTTTGTGAACGGCCAGCTCATTGGTTCTGGTCCAGACATCAGCCCCGGTTACCTGCTGCAGGATGGCGATGTGGTTGAGATTCGACCTTATTAGAAGTTCACAGTCGTTCAAAATCAGCCACCACCACGCCACGAGCTGACAAGCTTACAGCTAGAAGAGTGCAAGGTATGCTTGAAGTGAAGATCCAAACTCAATGCGCAATGCTTGGGCTAATCTTCGCAGTTGTTTTCCAATAAGTATCGAGTCACTAACCACTGCCTCGGCCATGGTGCGGAAGCCGTCGTCTGCCTTGCAAACGATGCTCAAACGGGAAAGCAATTAGTTTGCAAGTTAATCAATCTCGACAAGATCCAGGGAAAGAATGCTCAGGAAGACATTCGCCGTAAGTTTCAGGAGGCCGACATCTTGCGCCAGCTGCGACATGTGAGTCTATTCGTCTTCCATACTCAAGCACGTTACTGACTTATTGTAGCCCAACATTCTTCCTTATGTTGACGCCATATCTTCTCCACATTCATTGTGAGCAAGACCTCGCAGTTTGTCGCGACACCATCTGACAGTCCTAGGTATACCTTCACAGAGCTTGCCTCGGGTGGCGATCTCATGTCATTCCTCCTGCGTCATGGCACTGTCAAGGAATTAGACTCGCGAATCATTATCCGCCAAGTTGTTCGCGGTCTTTGCTATCTTCACGAGAAAGACATTGTGCATCGCGATCTGAAGCCGGAGAACATCCTCTTGGCGTACTCTCCTAAAATTGCATATCATCGAGTTATGCTTTCCGATTTTGGCAACTCTGCTGTCCCTCGACGCAGCAGAATGATTACAAATGCTGGAACAAGAGGTTACCAGGCACCGTATGTCACCTAGACACTTGAGATATGTCATTAGCTAAAAAATCACAGGGAGTTTGCCGCGAGTGGACAAGCTCATACCTCAGCCGTCGATATCTGGTCCTTAGGTGTCGTTGCACTACTCCTCCTAGCATCTGATCACTATGACACAGAGCTCAACAAGATGGATGAAGAAGAAATTGGGGAGTATGTTACGCAACTCTTTAATACTGTGCCAAAAAAACCTTCTTCTGACGGGATTGACTTTGTCTGGAGTTGTCTCAAACTGAATCCCTTGCACAGAATCAGTGCCCATGACGCAAAAAGACACGACTGGCTATGTACCCCAAAGAAAAATCGGGAATTATTCAAACGCATGGACTACAGGATCTTGTCTTCTTGGAGGCCCCAGGACAAGCTCAAGCCGATGCCATGGGTGCTGCCTGACCTCGTCCCGAGCAGCCCGCCGACGCCCACAAGAAGTTCGGGATCTTCTACCAGCCAGTACTTCACGACGACGCCTCCGCGAATCGAAGATGCTTCTGAGAAGCGTCAAGAATATATTGAGGATACACCAGCCAAATCTGGCTGGGGAAGTACCATCGATGAAGTTATCTCACCTTTCGTGGGACCAGGGCGCCCATCAAGCGCCCAATCCACCAAGCCGGAGGCACCGCAGACAGAGTCTAAACAGACCCAGCCGCCTTGGCAGGATTTTCTTAAACCCAGTCATCCGGCGCATACCGAGGCCCCATCCAAACGCAGGAGAGTCCCAAGAACCAGGATTCACGACACTGCAGGGCTTCCCTTGCCCGGGCTAGACAGACATTTGCGATCACCTGCCAATTATCGTCATCGGCAAGATGTTCTTTCGGCACTTGAGAGGACGAAATCGAAGTTCCTGGTAGATGAGATTCCTCTTCTTCCAAGCACCCCTCTCGACGTACCTGCCGCGCTCGCGCCGCCATCAAGCCCCAAGAAACGGAAGAGTACGTATCACCTAAGGATTCAGGGGTCGACTGGGACCGACAAGCTGCACCCTCCTCAGCTCAAATTCCGTTGAAGACGGTCAAATACTTGGAAGCACTCGTGGGAGATATTCAGGGACACTGTCACTGACTTGGCATTTGCAATTCTGTATCTTGTGGGTCTATCATGGGAAGGGGTCGCTGCAGGCCATGCCCTAATACTAAGGCGTCATCAACTTCACGACAGCATGGAGGCATCAAGGTTTTGGAAGGATGGGACTACGGATTTACTTGGGAGTGAGCTTGTCAAGTGTTACAAGTGACACAGCGGGCCTTTTTGATCAATATGGAGGAAACTTGTCATGGGAAGACGTAATAATTTACCAGGAATGAGATCAGCCTCTGTCTCTTGTGGACGGACCTACTTACTTCATCTGCTTCTGCTTTGTAGAGCCCTTCAATGCATCTCTCCATACTGTGGGCATATACTCTCGATCCTTCCTGTTGTCTGGGAAGTCATTCTTATGCCATGCCGGCATAGCTTGAATGCCTTCCATCTTGCTCTTCTTCTCCAGCTTCTCCAACCATTCCTCTACTACGGGCTTCAACCCTTCCGACCGCTGACCTTTAGCAAACCTCCACGATTCCTTCTTGTCGTCATCTTTCCACGCCCACTGCTTGACCAGACATTGCTCCCCGTTGCGTCTGCATCGCTCGCAAGCTGGTGCCTTGTTGCTGTTTCGCGAACACCGTCTCCCCTTGGCCTTGCATTGGAGACAGGCAAACATTTCAGCGTTCTGTACGGGAATGATGGGACGTACATTGTGATGCACGTCAACAAGGTTTACGGGGAAACCTTCTACGTATCGCGGAGGTGCTTCTTGCTTGCGCAAGATCTCAATCCCGTGCAGATTATCAATGCGGTCCTCAAGAGCAGCCATCCGCTTCTCGTACTGCTTGTTCGTTTCACCCTTTGCGCGCTTCAGGCCGAGGCCTTTGGCTTCTTGAGAGACTTCATCATCGATGAGGGCCTCGATTTCCTCTTTGCAGGGCTCCATATCCCTAGCTCGAAGTGGAGGAAGAAGGTAATCCTCCCCTTCCTCCTCCTCATCTTCGTCGTCGTCCTCTCCTTTCTTTGCCTCTTCTTTTTCCTTTTCAAGTCTCGCTTTCTCCCGTGCTGCTCGGACAGCAACATATGCAGCCTCTATCTCCGCATCCTCACGAACCAACCTTTCCTGACGAAGCCTTTCGTGTCGCTGGGCGAAGAGCAACGAGACTGTTGATAGAAGATCGAGCGGAGCGGCAGGTGGCGCATTAGGATCGAGCTCCCTAAGGACATCGGATAGAACAGGTTCGGTGTAAGGCTGGTAGCAGTATTCACCCATGGTTACTTTTGTGAGAAAGTTGGTTTTTAAGTGAGGGATGCGGTTAGAGTTACCCATAAGTGCGTGCATCTATCTAGTTTATAAACCATGTATGAGAGGCATGGGACTTTGTGAAAGTGTATCAGTTGAACAAAGAACAAAAGAATGTTTCTCTGTTCCAGGCTTTTGCCGCTGAACAAATACGTGGTGAATGCACTGCCGCCGTAGGAACAAGGACTTCCTACGGACGGACCCGACTATAGGCAGTTGAACAACTGATATTGTGAACCTCAGCATTATCTCCCCTGGAATTAACCAGGGCGCATATAAATAGCATGCATATGTGAAACTTCACCAGGTGCCAAGACAAGAGCTGCAAGACCAGGACTCAACGTGGGAGACCTGGACATTGTCATTGTTTCTCATTTTTACCCCCTTTTCTGAGGTAGTTCGATACTCCGCGCTCCGCAATATCGGCGCAAATATAAGGCTTCGTTCTTAGTCCATGATGGCTGACCTACATGTCGCGCCTGGTATACACAAACCCAACTACCATCTCTTATCTTCACCCAGAAACTGTGTTTTATCCTCTCCATAATGCTGGACGCAGCCAGCGCTCAATCCAAGGTTGCAAAGGCGGACCCTTGAAGCCATCAATAAAACAAGACCATAGAAGAAAGAAAGAAACAAGTTTAAATGACCCAAAAACGCCGACTTATGAGATGCTCTTCCCGCATGCGCAAATAACACAAATCCTGGACACCCGCTCCATATAGATCCTATACTCAGTGACAGTCTGCTGGCCTGCTTCTGTGAGCCGCAGACCAAGCTTCGTAGCGCCCCTAAATCCAAATACGATAGAGAATAAGACATAAAAATCCATCAAGATCTCAGAATAGTATGATATGCATCGTTGTATCAGTCATGACGCTTCGCTATGATTTCTCTTCTCCAGCTCAGGAGGATGAATGTGAGGGAACACTGCGCGGTGTACTATCACCGCTTCGACGGCGCGCAGCCTGTTGATAATGTTGATGCGTCTTGCTGTTGGCTTCGGCAATCATTTGTTGCTTCTTGCGCACTGCAGCCAGTCGCCCTGTTATCATTTTAATCACTGCAAATTTGTCAGCCCTGGTCTTGAGTTTCATACTCTCGAGTAACCTACTCTTTCGAACATGAGCCTCCTCATCGCTATCAAGTTCACCACCGCCCGTTTCCTTGACAGCATCTCGCTCGCTTTCCCTGCCTGTCGAAAGCTTTCTGACATCCGAGACTGATTCATCGTCATTGTCCAGGACCGCCTCGAGCATTCGAATAGCTGTGATGTATGATATTTCGCAACCAGAAAGGTTCTCATTGGTGACTTCATCAATTGCTGCAGCGCGGCTCATTTCGAGTGCTCGGTCGTACATAAGTTTCTCGGCACTAATGCCCGGGGTCAGATAAACTTGTTTTGTCGTAGTGCCTGCAGAGGAAGCAATCGACTC
Organism: Fusarium continuum; assembly: GCA_013184455.1. NCBI lineage: Eukaryota > Fungi > Ascomycota > Sordariomycetes > Hypocreales > Nectriaceae > Fusarium > Fusarium continuum. The sequence continues at coordinate 6,550 of JABCKB010001211.1, forward strand.
GGCGCCGTGGTTGGAAGGGTGGCTGGGATGGTCTTCTGGCAGTTGCTTCTGCGCCTCTGTGAGCTTCAGACGAACGACCTCCGACTTTTCCAACACCTCATTGAAACGCTGTCGAACCCACTGAACCACAGCGTTGATGCGCTGAACAACCGTCTGAGCAGCCGCTGCTGATAAGCCGGTGCCCGCTTCTCCTCGGCTCTTCTTAGACCACCAGAGGCTAGCTATGTCCATAGCTCTGGCGAGGAGAGTGAGTGATTTAACATATAAAACAAGAGCTTCCTCTGACAGTGCAACGATTGCTTCAACAGTCAACCCGTCTTCTTCATTGGCCAACTGCTCAGGCTCGAGGCCGCCCAAGCCGTGATCGGCGGATGGTGCTAGCGGGACAAGCTGCTTGTACTTGACTTCAGCGAAACCATAGACACAGTCGCTTCGAGTTGCAAACTCCTCTATAGCCTGTGCAGCTTTACCATCCTCGTCGGTGCTGTGAGTACTCTTGCCATCGCCTATTAGTCCAACAGGCGCCTGCGGAGTTGGATATGTCGGGAAAGCCTGGTAAAGAGGTGGAGATGGACCCTTTTGCGCCCCTCGAAGTGGAGGGACCTTGAAGCCGAAAAGACGCAAACTGGCGTCCTGTATAGCCTTAGAGATAGCACTCGAGGCCGACCCGGGGCTAGCGGAAAGAGCCTTTTCATACGATGATCTCCGGTCGTGGCGCCCTTGAGTTACCAAGGCATTGCGAGAAGAGGGGGTGGCCATTGCTCCTGTTGTAGATGTAGGAGCTCCTTGCTGGGTATATCGTCGAGTCATTGGTCCAGATCTTTGAGAAGATGCGTCACCGAGTTTCTCGTTGGCTGCTAGCTCATCAGCGAGAGCATTAACCTCAACATGTCGTCTCTCCACGACCACGTATTCTCGCTCCAGGGCAACATCCTGAGCTGCCTTCTCTTCTTCTGTAATTGGTGGATTGCTCAGCGCCCTGCTCCTGCGTGCCTGGTTTAGAAGGGAGGTGGGTGGTGAGACCTTATCGCGACCAGTTCCTCTGTCCTGAATACGATGCTGTATAGGAGCGGTCGCCGCATGGTGAGCTACGGGGCGGCGGATTCCTAGACCCTCTCCAATTTCACGGGGAGAGTTACCGGTTGTCCGTTGGCTTTCGTTCGATTGCCGAGGATATCGACCTTCACCCGGGCTTCCCGTCTGCGGTGACCTCGGATGCAGTTCTCTCGGAGATCTTGAGGCAATCCCGTCTCGTGGCGACTCATGTCCGGTCTGGCGGGGACTGCGGGACGACGATGAAGGCGAATCCCCTTGAAAGGCTGACCTCGGCTCTCGAGGCTCTTGCCTGACAGGCCTTGGAATATCGTCCTCCACTAGGCCAGGGATTTCGCTAGTAACAACATTATGTGTGAAAAAGTTCTCAAAACTGAGTCGCTCAACAGGGCTTCTCTTGAGTAGACTTCGAATCAGAGCCTTCAGGTCGGAACTGATAGTAACCTCCCTGGGAAACTTGATTACATCCTCGGCAGCTTCGATCTTCCTCAGCAGTTCTACATGGTTTCTAGCCCGGAACGGAGGGCGACCTGTGCTCATTTCATAGAGCACAGTTCCCACAGACCAAAGATCGGCTTTCGCATCATATCGCTCGTATCGGAGAATTTCTGGGGCCATGTACAGGGGGGATCCACAAAGGGTATCGGCCAGGGAAGTGGAGGGAAGCACACGTGCAAAGCCGAAGTCGGCAAGCTTGAGCATAGGTAGGGATGCTAAGCCAGCGATGGGAATCAAGGAGTCTTGACTAGCTTGCATAACCGGACGGCCCCGTTGGTCTCTGAAGGATCGTGAAGGTAGTAACAAGAGGTTTTGGGGCTTGACATCTCGGTGTACGTAGTTCTTGCGGCGGAGGAACTCGAGGGCACTAGTCAGCTGTTTCAAGAAATGTCGAATGACTACCTCGTGCAAGCCGGAGTTCGGCGCACTTGGATACTTGCGTGCCATATCATGCGTGGCGGGGTGGGTGGCGAGCTTCTCTCGCTTCTTTATGAACAGGGATAGGTCGCCAAGCTCACAGTATTCCATGATCAGGTTGATATGGCTAGTCGACTCAAGGCAGTCATGTAGAGCAACGATATGTGGATGGCGTAGTGTTTTGAGAATTTGAATCTCGCTATAGAGGTTCTCCCTTAGCTTCTTATTCAGGCGCTCAAGCTCGACAGACTTGATGGCGACGGCGGCCTTGGTTTCCTATTGTCGCGTTTGTTAGCGATCGATGCATACGAGATAAGCTATGAGTTGTTGTATGTGACCTGTGGTACCAGTGGCAGCAGTCCGATAAGCCGCCCAGGTAATGCAGCGACGACAAACTAGCAGCGCAATCTTGGTGCGATGATGGGGAAGCAACTCAAGGTTAGGTAGGATAAGATAACAGCTCTGTCGTACCTTATGCCAGCCTAGGTATACCTGAGCAAAGCTGCCTTTACCAATCTCGGAGCCGATGTTAAACTGTCCTACAGCACGGCTACCCGACCTCCTGGACCCTGAGGAGGTCGAAGACTCCTGTGGGCCCGCCATAGCTTCCTGATTGTTGTTATCGATGGCAGGAAGACAGTCGGACTGTGTTGTAGCCCTGAGGCTTAAGAAGTTTGAAGGTAGTCAGTCGCAGAGGCGGTCGTCATGTAATCGACGGGTGGGAAGCTATCGCAAGCGCCAAAAGGCGAGGTGGAAGAGGCGAGGATAAAGAAGAGACCGAGGGGATGATTATTAACCACGACGAAGGCAATAGACTAAGGGCCGGAGGCGAGAATCGAAGCTGATGGTTGATGAACAAGCAAGCGATCGGTGAGGGCGGAAGGACCCCTATGAGCAAACAGCCGAAGACGGACGGGATAAGACGAGACGAGACGAGACGAGACAAGTCAGGACGAGAATACCTTGGGCTAGGCAGAGGTAGGTATCCGAAAGGGTGCGTGTATAGACTGGACTTGACTCGATGCGCGCCTGCACTGCAGTATCGAGCCAAACACAAGAGTTAGTGGATGCGGATGGGTAGAACAAACGATGGGATTCGAGGCCAAGGACTCGTTTCAAACGAAGAAGAGAAGAGAGTACAAGTGAAAACGGAAGAAGGATGAATAAGAAACAGAAGCTATGCTACCGGGGATGCGTGTGACAACGATGGTGACGGCACGAACAACGGCGATCGCGGACTGGGATTGGTATGATCTAATGATTCTATACTTCCCGTAGCGAGCGCTACAGGTAGAGGCAGAGGCAGAGACAGAGACAGAGACAGACAGAGGGCTTGCTAGGATGTTGATGCTTGTGCTGGTGCGACAGGGCAGGATAAGGATAGGACAGTGGATGCGACGGGATAGGAATAGCTACTGTACCTACAGTACCTAGGACGCTGGATGGGCAGGTGACTAACAGCAACACGGCACCCCCAGTACCTTTTGACACTGACCCTTTATAACAGGTCTGAGGACGCTATTGGATGCGAGGAGACCAGCCGTTGACCTGAGTCGAGTATCGTACTCGCTCTTGAGCGTGATCGTAGAGTTTATACCCCTCCAGTGCCTTGGACGCGGATAAGGCGGTAGGGCGGTTGACGATACGACAGCGTTGCGGTGACTCGACAGTTTGATGTTATCGTCAACGTTCACATCCACTTTCTCGTCCAGAACCTAGAGTCTAGAATTATGCAGGTCGATTATTCGTACGTGGTCGTCCTTCAGGGTGTTGCTGAATGGGGTGTAGTATAGGTACGGACGGGAATACAGAAAGTGTGAGAGACAGGCTAGAGTGGAGGTTGCGTCACACACACAAACACAGAGCACAGCACAGCACAGCACAGCACAACCTACCCACGAGAGCGGGAACGGAGTGGGCGATAGCGATGGTCAAACGGGAGACGTTGTGCGAGCACAAGATAGAAAGATATGTACGGATGTTAACCAAGATGCGAGAGTATTAACACAACAAGTTGAGATGATTGATATAACATGCGCCTGAATCAAACAAAATGGCAGAAAGGAGGCTGTGAAGGAGTGAGTGATGAATGAGTGAGTGACTGGACCAAGCTCAGCCAAAAAAATGTCGGGTTTCTAGAAAAGGAAAATGGGGAATGGCTGCGTGCAGCGACTGTGCCTGCCTGCCTGAGGTGGCTCTCCACTAAAGTAACCCTCGAGTACCCATGGATCTTCATCTTTAGCGTGTGAACTGCCGCAGGCGTCAGAGGGTCCTAGGGCATCTCTAATCAACAGGGAATGGATGTCGGGCGGTACCTGGTATTTATGCCAGGACCAGACTCAACACACAAGTACCTTTTGGTTTGGCTCATAAATGACAGCCTCACAAGCACCTTTAAAAGGGTGTGGTCAACTGAGACACACTCACGCAGGGGATCTCCACGATCCAGGCAGTCAGTGACTCTGGCTCGGGCTGACTGTGAGATAATGCACGAGACAAGTTGGAATAGTTAAGAGAGACACCTCAAAAAGGGTCGGTTTTGCGGGGGGATGACCTACTGGCTAATTCGATCCCCTTTGGTTGACCCCGTGATACAGCCCAGAGCCAGGGTCATGGGCGAGCAGACAACCTTAAGGAGAAGCGTCGAAACCTGGAAAAGCCAAGCGACGAATGATTCAGCGAGTGAGTCAGTCACTCACTCAAAATCCAGTCTGAAAGGGAAAACAACCGACAACCGCCGCAGCCTCTCTCCCCCCCAAACAGCCAATCTCAAAAAAGACTGGAGAGAAATCATGCGCGCAAGATAACGATAGCTACGGTCCAAGGCTAAGCTGCCTTGAGACAAGACCAGCTGCCTTGGACTCCTCCTGTCAGCTTTCTCAATTGACATGCCTCGCCTCGTGAGGACCTAGGTGTTTGTTGGTGTTGGTGTTGTTGCCTGAGCCTGACTGACTGCGCCGATGATGTGATGCGTCCGATCTGTGAACAATATGTATGTGCCTGGCGTTATCTCCAAAGTTGTGAGTAGGAAAAAGGAAAAGCCCCCTTTTCTCAAACTCAATTTAGTCATCTCGTCATCCAAGTCTTGAAAGCCTCATCAGCTAGCCTTGACTTGAGGGGGAATGGTAACTGGTTTGGTTTGGATCTCGCAAGGCACAGACAGATTCAGTGGAGGTACTCCGTACGTGGTGCCGAGGTCTTCCGGCCCCACATCTTTCATGCGCCCACTTTCTCCGGGCAGTAGGTAGGTAGGTACATGCACGATGCACTCAAACTTGGAAAGCTGGATAGTGGGGGATGAAACGTCCAAGTTTGGGTATGGAATCTTATTAGTCAAATGTCAAGATGATCTAGTTTATGCCAGGTTTGAGAATATCCCAAAAAGTTAGAAATGCAGCCTTCCAATGTACTCTTCAAGTCACTTCCTCACCTACCTTACCCTACCTACCTAGTTGTTATCGGCTCCCATCCGGAGTGGCCAGGTTTCTCCAAGACTCCATCTACGCCATGGCCAGCCATAGCGCTCCGTGCCACGAGGTGCAGCGAGAAACATTGGATGATCGTCACTGATAGTGTCTGTCTGTCTGTCTGTCTACTGAGCTACTGTATGAAAATAGATAGGGCAAGCTCCGGACCGGCAAAACACATGCCGGCTCTGTCTCGACTCTCTATTAGTCACTTCTGTGAGCAGAGACAAGACGCAAATATTGACCTCCCTTGCTTGGACATGGCTGAATTAAAGCCAAGCTCGTGCTCGCAGATGCGTGGCTGAGCTCAGATGGCGGAATATCTCTTGTCGATACTGTAATTCGATACTCGTAACGCAGTCTGCATGGCGTCAGCGAACGCTCACTCGCTCGCAATAAGGGGGGCGTTTTCACCACCGTTCCATGCACCATGGTCCATGGCATGGCTTTTTCCGTATCGAAAAACAGACTCACTATCCAATCCATGGATATCAATCCGCCCAGCCAAGCAGCGCTGTTATTATTTTATGCCTTGTCGGTGCATAAAAGTACCCTGCAAGCGCTCGTTCCTTTTTTAGGAAACTTAGTAGGTACCTACAGTACCTGTAAGTAGGCAGACAAGGAGAATGGAGAAAGGGGTGGTGGACAGCCTTTCCACCGCTTGTTCATCAACAGCAATTGGATGGTCTTGAATGTGCTGTTTCCGGGCATTGATAATACGATAGCATAGACGGTCAGGAACAGAGGTGCCCTTTCACTGTGTTTATCAATTTATTTTATCATGCCAACTTGATGCTTGAGCGCCTTGTGCAGGCGAGTCATGATAAGTCCCAAAGAAGCAAAAGAAAAGAGAGTCGCCATTTTGTAGAGTCAACATGTCAACAATAATCACGACAACCGATGAATACAATACCGTCATTGTTCATATCCTCTTCGTCATCTCTCGTCCTAGAACAGCGTATATCACTCCTCCCCTGTTCCCACCCTATGGTACCGCATATTTTCATGAAATTCAGTAGCGCCTATGGGTCAAAGCTAATGCATAGGCCCGTAGTTTCTAACTATATATAGTTACTATTAATTTGCGAACTTAACCTCTATTATTTTTCCCCTCCTCTTAATTTTCTTAGGAATTTATAATTATTTTAATTTCTTATAATTATTATAACTTTAAATTTAAGGAATATATTTATTAATATTATTTATATATATATATAA
>JABCKB010001212.1:0-34937 GCA_013184455.1 Fusarium continuum
TATATATAGTTTCATTTGCTCTAAAGTGGTTTATTTAGTGATTAATAAGGCACCGTGTTTGAAGCAGTTCAGTCAACCATCTGCTTGTCTTGGCGATGCGTCATTGGTGTTTAGCAACAATCCTGCAGGCTTTTATCGATAAGAAAGCATGTGGGTCTTTATGCAAGCCAAGCCGAAAGCAGCTTCTTTTGTTCTTCCAAGCTTGACGTCCATCAACATACGCGTCGCGGATTTGCAAACTTGACAACAAACATCTGAACCCAGATCGTCACGGCGCAATAGAGTCGCAATGTCGGCGATCTATAATCTCGAACCGCAGCCGACTGCGTCAGTCATTATTCACACCACCCGTGGCGAACTATCCGTTGAGCTATTCGCCAAACAGACGCCATTAACATGTCGCAATTTCTTACAACTAGCTCTCGATGGCTACTACGATAACACGATATTTCATCGATTAGTTCCAGGCTTCATTCTTCAGGGTGGAGATCCTACAGGCACCGGCAGCGGCGGAGAATCAATATACGATGGAGGCGCATTCAGCGGCGACCTGGACCCATGGCCCATGGACCAGCGCCTGGGAAAGAATGCAGGACCAACAGGAATCAACTTCAGGGACGAATTTCATTCTCGACTCAAGTTCAACCGCAGGGGTTTACTGGGTTCGGCGAACGAGTCGCGTCCAGACACGAATGGTAGCCAATTTTTCTTTACTCTCGACAAGGCCGAGGAGCTAAACGGAAAGAATACTCTGTTCGGACGAATTGCCGGCGATACGATTTACAACTTGGCGAAAATGGGCGAGGGAGAAGTGGATGAGTCGACAGAGCGCCCGACTTATCCAGTCAAGATTGAGCGGATAGAGATCTTGGTAAACCCTTTCGAAGACATGAAGAAGCGATCCCGGGTCGCTGTCCAAGCGCCGTCCAGGACAGCTACAACTAAGGATAAGAAGAAAAAGCGAAAAGGCGGGAAACAACTGCTCAGCTTCGGCGACGATGAAGGTGACGACGAGATGCCAGTGCTCAAGAAGAAGAAATTCGATACGAGAATAGTCATGGATGATCAGGAGCAAGACGAAACTCCAAAGAAGCCAGCGAAACCAAAAGTCAGGAAGGAGGCAGTATCAGACAGAAGATCACCAGTCGCAGACGAAATCAAAGACAAAGCGCCGAGTAAGGCCGCCTCTAATGAGACACCCAAGGAGGTTCAACGGAAACCTAGCCCGTCTATGAAGATGGAAATGGAGTACGAATCACCTGAGCCAGAAGCTCCTAAGAAGACTGCTTTGGAGCGAGCCAACGAAGAAATGGCGGCGCTAAAGGCGTCGATGCGGCGGACAATTCACACAGATGAGTCCGTGAAGGAGAAGAAGAAGTCTGCACTAGAAGCTATGATCCCTGAAACTTCAATCAGGGGACGAAAACGAAGACCGGGAGCTGTCAACATCTCAGCAAACGAGGACGCTAAGACCCTTCGCATGCTCAAGGCTTTTCAGTCAAGGTTGGATAAAGCGCCTCCGAAGAAGGAGAACGAGCCTTCAACCCGTGAAGCTACTGGGGAGGAGGGAGGCGAACATGCTCCAGACGATGAAGCTGAGTTATGCGATTTGCACTTTATCGCAAACTGCCAAAGCTGCACATCATGGGACAAGCAGGAGAAGGATGAGAGCGACGATGAAGGGTGGATGTCCCATTCTCTAAGTTTTGCAGCAGACAAACTGGGCAAGGACCTGAGCAACCGCAAGAAGGCAGAGGAGGAGCTTGTTGTTATCGATCCACGCGAAAAGGCTCGAACTCTCAAGGATGAGAAGAAGGCTGCAAGAGATGCTCGACAGGGGAATTCAGGCAGGGCATGGGATCAGGCACGAGATGCAGCGAGGAATGCCAAGATGGCTCAAGCAGCATCGCTCGCGGGACGAGGAGCGAAGTAGAAGAGAAGAATTAGTTGGATATCTCGAGTGAAGTTTGAAGCCGTTGTTGTAAGTTAAGCTTGAGGCCATATTAGGAATGGTTAGTCCACGATACCCAGCATAGAATCACCGAGGCCAGCAGGCCAGGTTCATGATGCCCCTCCTAAACTACAGTACCTAATTAGTCTGAGCCGACAGGGGATGACGCCAATGCTTGTTCGCTGAAGAAAAAGTGACATTGTGAGTTGTATCTGCCGTCCCCACACTGACGATTTCACGCCGATCGCGCGATGACGGTGAAATTTTCGTTGTTTAAAAAGCCAAGGTCAAAATTGGCGCAGAAACTGAAAGATGAGTCAGTCGTTTGCTTGATCAAGACAATGCAATAGTCAGACAAGAGCCAATCCGTCAACAATAAACGCCATCAAGAGGTTCTAAAGCTGTGGCTGCTTCAAGGTTGAAACGGGGGATCGAGATACCTCGTCTTATCATCACGTGAAAACTCGAGGCCCATGTACTTGGAGCAATTCTGATTGGTCCAAAATATTTGACACTCGATCCGCCCGTTCCAAATGCTCCGGAAGACCCATATTCGCAGCGCGACGGTCAACTCCAGCATCATCATCACCACCAAACTGCACCACCCATTTAATCGCAAATATCGGCATCTGTCCGCTCTGAGCTTTCGGCTTGTGCATCGCCTACATTTCTGAGTTTCAGAATGGGCATGTCGCTCACCGACTCACACTACCCTTGATCGAGATAGACCAAGACCCCCACACCGAAACCGCAGGCCGCTTCCTTGGCCTTTTCCTTTCAACATACATAATTTGACCAGACGCGCTTCCCGATTCACTTTACTTTAAGACATAACCACGCGAGCTCCGTACACGCAGATAGAGCCAACGCGTGGCTGTCTGTAGCTTTCGTTATTGCCATCGCTCTCCACCATTGGATCTCCAAGGCTGTGCCTCTTCACCAATAATTCCACTTGAGCGCAGACTTTGCGATATCCCCCTTCACCTTGATTTTTTCGACGCGCTCACGCGATTTCCCAATATTCTTTCCTCGAACGCTCCTGTCTTGTCCCTCCTCCACAGGTCCGACACGACCGAGCAAACGATTGATTGTTGAGCGCAAACAACGAATGACGTTGCGCATCCGCGATTGCAGAACTGTTAATAAAAACTACGTTTACTCTCTTGAGTTATTTACCTGCTGAGGCACACATTGAGTGAAATCGACTGCAATCAAGGCGACCAGGCGGACTGTCTTCAAGGCGGCCTACGACAGCAGCCTCGAAAACATACCCAACAGGATTAGGCATCGATAGCAGCCAATCCACCCCGACCAAGTCTTCACCGCTCCCCAAGAAGCGCGGACTCAACCAGATCCATTTTCATGTCTGCACCCAACCCTAGGAAACGAGCAGCACCGGGAGCATCGCCGATGATGCCCATACCGCAGCAAATGCAGCAACAATATAATTCAGGGAATGGGACGGGTGACCAGGTGTTGCGTTGGAATGGCATGGGCGATGCTGCAAACTTCATGAACGGCGCGGATGGGATTATGGATGGAAATACACATGTTGGGAACTCATTCGGTCTGGTTCCGGCACAGCCGCAATACTCTCAGCCTGTGCCGACTCCATCAAACACGCTTGCCCGGCGACAAATGAATCGTGCGCTTGTTCCGACCAATCCACGAACATATGAGGGAGCTGTTGAGCCTTGGGGAAACTTTGTTGGAGATGAAAACGCTCTGCTTCAACAAAATCCTCCCGAAAACATGAATGAGCAGGATAATGTTGAGCTGTTGGAGGAGATGGCTCAGAAAGCGAAGAGGGAGGCGCAAGCAAAGCGCAAGCAGATTCCTCCATTTGTGCAAAAACTAAGCAGGTGAGTTCTTTTTAACGTACGAGATCCGAACATGCAAAACTAACGACGATGATAAGTTTCTTGGAAGAGCGCAAAAACGAAGACCTGATCCGATGGTCGGAAAAAGGAGATTCGTTCATCGTGCTTGACGAAGATGAGTTTGCTAAGACTTTGATTCCAGAATTGTTCAAGCACAACAATTACGCCTCCTTTGTCCGGCAGCTCAACATGTATGGCTTCCACAAACGCGTGGGGTTGTCCGACAACTCAATGCGAGCCAGTGAACGCAAGAACAAGAGCCCAAGCGAATACTCCAACCCGTATTTCCGACGCGGCCATCCGAATCTTTTGTGGCTCATAAATAAGCCCAAGAGCGGTAGCAAAGCAAAGAAGGGTACTAAAGGTACAGAGGGTGACAATGATAGTGAGGAAGATGGCGTCAATGAGGAAGTACTCAGTTCCGGACTGGGAACTTCAACTGCCCAACCTCCTCGATCTTTACCAGCTGTTGATTCTCAGCCCGTGCCCAAAAAGGAGATGACGCTCATTCGAGAAGAGCTGAGCAAAGTTCGGGAACAACAGAAGCTTATTCTCGGTGCCATCAATCGACTACAGAGAAACAACAATGACCTTTACAACCAGGCAGTCATGTTCCAGAACCAGCATGACCGTCACCAAAATTCCATCAACGCAATCCTTAACTTTCTTGCCAACGTGTTCCGGAAGACGTTGGAAGACCAGGGCAACTCGCAGAATGTCAGCGATATCATTTCGAGTATGATTACGAATCAGAACCAACAATCCGCTCAGCATGGAAGTGTCGTCGACCTGGGAGATTTCATTCAGCAAATGGATTCCACAGCATACGGTACGCCTCACAAGAAGGCTCGCGGGCTGTTGCCTCCCATCCCCAACCAGAACAGCCGCGCCCAGTCAGCTAGATCGTCTTCCACTCAAAGTAGGTCTACGCCTGGCACTTCGGCGTACCAGCCTGTCAGCCATCACAACCCGGAAATGGGCCACGTTACAGAGCTCATCGACAACTCCCCGAGCGACACGACTTCTCCCAATCTGCGCCAGGAGCTTGAGACGAATCCTCATGAGCGGATGATGAAGATCATCAACGACCACAATGCGACCAACAATCATGGCATGGATCTGCCAGAGGCGGCAGAGATTGTTGCTAACGCGCCCAACACCCTGAGTAATGCCCAGCGAAATAAGCTCGTCAATTTCATGGCGGGCCAGTCCTCTGCTCCCTCTGCCAGGTCAACCCCCGCCCCAGCCTCAGTTTCTGCTACACCGGCCCCTGCCTCTACTCAAATTCCTACGTCGAACTCTCATATGGCCATGCCTACTATGCCCACCTCTGCCTCTGTGTCACCTCCACCGGTAGAATCTAATCCGCCCCCTTCGCTCTCGCCTATCATGGGACCTCCCATGGCGCCGCCCTCTTTGAACGAGATCAACACCAACCAAATTGACCTGGACCAACTTCAGCGTCTTCAGAGCGAACAGGATGCAAAGATCAGCGAACTTGGTAGCATGCTTGGACCATTGAGCCCTTCAGGGCACATTCCTGGCCTGGGTGAAGGCGAGGCGTACTTTGATCCTCAACCAACGGATTTCGACCAGTTTTTTGATAGCAATGCATTCCTCGGCGATAGTCAATTCGGCACTGATGGCAATGATTTCAACTTTACCCTCGACACGGATCCGAACCACCAAAATCAGTCGTCACTGCACCCAGGACCGGTGATGCCTCATGCGAGTAATACCAATACCCCTAGTCCCGCTGGCACAGAAGAAATCCCCCGTGACGATCTACGACTAGAGAGCACACCTGATCGAGGAATTAAGCGCCAACGCGTAGGCTAGTGCTCTGAGCCCTGGTCTTCTTCGAGAGGTATCTAAGGCTAGGACTAGAAGTCCCGCTGTGGACATTACAAGCCATCAGTCAATTTCCTCGTATTTATTACATTACATACCCTAGTCGTCTGCATGACGAGTTCTTCTCCCTTCAGAGATACTGATGAGCCAAGGCGGTTTCTCAAGAACAGTGGCGGCGGAAGTTTCTAAAAGCGAAACATAGGTATTTAAGTCAGCTTTGAAGTCAGCGTATTAATAGCGCAAGTCGATTATTCTATTTTAGGAGGCAAAAATAAAAAGAGCTATAGACCCCCGTGGGTGGATTCGGGAAGCATTAAGGTGTACGGTTGGATACAGGAGGGACCAGAACCGGTTGCGTCCGCGCGCCTCACGATATGATGTATGTGATTGAGTATGATTAATATCCTCTTTTAATCAGCCACTTCTTAAGATATTATATTATGTTGCTACTGATATGTTTTGCTGTCCGGTTGAGAATCTTGTCAAGTAAAAGGCCTCATGTGCGAAAACATATCTGAGAGGAAGTGGAGAGTGATATACTGCCCAAGATACCCAGTTATAGAGCCTGATACTATTCTTATTAAAACGTGTTTAAATCTTGATAATTCCAATGGAGATGTGCTTAGTGTTAAAACTATGCTGAATTACAGACTCACCCAAACCTCTACATATCAACTAGACAAGATGAATACCAAGAATGCATTGAGCTTCTCTATTCAAGTCTTCGTCTAGTTCTCAGCATTATCATCAACTTGATTTGACGGCATGCGATGTCTCTCAGAGTGAATTTATCTTGTCCAGAAACAATGATATAGAAACGTGACATATCAATGTGGCTATAAAAGCGGCCGTGTAATAGACTGCGTAACCTTTGCCGAAGGAAGCAACTGGGATATAACATCGAGCCCTTTGGGGTAGATTTGTATCCACCTTGGAGAGAGTCAAAGGGCTTCTGGATCTTGGGGGAGCGAGTGTCCAACTTTGCCTTCCTCGTCTCTAACTAGTCGATATCATTGAACATGATGGGCCGCTGGGCAGCGACAGATCAATGTCTTGCTTTCTGGATCGAGGATTTTCCCATTACTGGTATAGCTGATATCCTCCTTTATTCGTTTCGCAATGCGTTGGTGAGGTTAAGAAGCGAAGTCGAGGTGGTGTATTTGATGCCCTGGCGTCGTGGTTATTCAGCACATTTCTTTCAACTCTCATCGTCAGTGATGTTGGTACATTGTTCTATCGGCCTAGAGCTAGTGCCTCTTGTCCTGTGCCTCAACGGAGGTCATAAATCCTGACTTCTGCAAGCGTTCAACCGGTTGAGCCACTTGACGCAAAGCTACGAGTGCGACGGGAGTGGCAGGATGCTTACCAAACAAGAGGCACTCCAATGGGCTGCATTGAATAAGCCCAGGTGGTGTGCTTAGCTTCGTCTCTCGGGCTTGTCCCAGCTCCGCTCATGACTTTTCGGGGATAACCTTTGTTCGAGTACATGTCAAAGAACAGCTTGATGGGACATGCAGTTCAAAGACTGATCATCAAAGTCCATGATCTGATCTATCTCGCCCGATCAGTCTTATTCATAGAAAAACCGAGTCAGCTAGGGGGGAAATAGATCAAGCAAGTGAAAGGAGAAGCATGAAATAACTTATGAAGAGCCTTTGCAGTAGGTAAGGAACACAGGCTCGGAATAGTCTCCTCTCACCGCAGGCGTCGATGGTTTCAGTGTTCTCCCATCGAAGACATATGTAGAGAGCTAGTCTTGATAACTAATTCTTCAAATAAATAGACTGATAGCTTGAGGTAGGCTGCCCTCTCCAGATGGGCGTTTTCTCTAGGATTGGTAACTTATGCTAAGTTTACTAGACCTAAGGAAGAGTTTTACAGTTCTTGCCTTGGGTTATCAAAACTTGGAATAAATACCTGCCTAAATTGAGGGTTGTTCCGATGTAAGATTTGTCACATCAACGCAAGTGCTAGGTATCAAGCAATATATCCAGACTTTAACAGGCAGAATTGACTCAGCACGTCTTTGTGTCTGATCATGCCTCGTCAACCTGTTCCTCGAACTCATATTAAACAAAAGAGTCTGCAACTAGGTATCGTCCGCTGCGAAGAAACAACTATAGCGTTAGAGAAATGGTCCGAACGTACAGTTGACCGGTTCTCAACCCCTGCGTCGTTCAATGACACAGCATTCATGTTCGGCTCTTGCTAGGTGAACACAATCTTCGTAGCCTCACGTTCTTAGAACGAAGACATTGTTCTCTAAAAAGATGAATACTTCGTCCAATGTATTGATGCATATAACTCTGGCAAGGTTCGCTACTCCTAATCTTCTCTGCCATCTCATCATCCACAGCTTCAAACTTGCGGGTAAGGTCTTAGTACCCATTCAATCAACATCGCCAAGCTGGTCTAGGCGATTGATCAAGGTTCAAAGGACAGTTTACAGCAGTTCGATTACCTTCTTAAAGGTTTGCTAACTGTCAGCTCCTCGCCCGCCATGTCTTCATCCGCATCTGAGGTCGCAAGTTCCTCTCCCACGTCCACATATCCTTCTACACCCACGGAGGCTGCCCCTTGCGGCTTCAAGATCTATATGCCTCTCAGCAACGACTTGGACGCAGCTCGCCAAATCTTCCACCTTAACATCCAGGCCCTCGCCAAGTGGCAGGACAAACTTAAGCCCAAGCGACGTGCTAACAAAGTAGCCAAGATGTGCCAGGTCGACGATGGTAAGTGGACTACCACCAACAGTTCGTTCGAGGTAGGTAGCGAGGAAGATTGCCCGAGCCCTGAGCTCTCGCCTGGTAGCCCATCATCTTCTAGCAGCAACTCCCCAGTGTACAAACTCAATGAGCCCGACCTTCTCGTGCGCATGGATAAGCTTGAGGCAGTCGACGTCAGGATGATCATGGAGCGGATGAAGACGCATTTGATTCTCGAAGGTAAGTTAACCCCTCCCCCTGATCGCGATTACCAAGGTGATTTTGCCCCTATTTTTCGAGCCATGGCTGCCACGGAAGAGCGAGTTAGGCAACGTCGAGAGATGGCTCTGCGATCTCAGCCTGTCAAAGATGGTCTTCAGGGGTGGAAATTCCTCCACGACATCATCTTCAACGGGCAGAGAGCAGAGTATGGAATTAGGGAGTTCCCTGCCTATCACCCTAACCAGCGAGCCTATCTCCTAATTCGGAACTATAAAAATGGTCGGATAATCACCACTTCTGTTCGAAATCTCGACGCCTGCTCCAAGAAAGAGCTCTTGAAGCTCGTCAACGGGATCGAGGAACGCGGATGGCAAGACATAATCTATGTTACCAACCAGGGTGGGAATATTCCCTACAACCCCAACCAGGGTGACAAGACTGAGGTGCTGAACTGGCGAGGGCCCTGACCGAAGGGTGAGTATGCAAAGTGATTGTTTGGTTGGGAGTTCTAGGGCAGTATTGGGTAATGAGGGTAGGATGAGAGAGAAAGATACTTTTTGAATTCAGATGATATCCCACAAGACGAGGCCGTGTGTTCAATGATGTTTTGTGTGCGTGGCCAGGTGTAGTAGAAGTGTAGCAGTGCTTGCTTTCGAGATATTCGCATGGAATGTTGTGAAGATAACACCAGAAAGTAACGCTCACGAGTCTCAACCGGCAATCGGATTAGCGTGAATTGTCACTTTTTCAATACGAACCGGCTCCTTTGGTCTGTTCTTGCGATCAACCTCGACAGCCTCCATCTTGGCCAACGTCGCCAAACCCTCGTCTCCGATGACGCGTCCGAACACTGTGTTGAGCCCGTCCAGATGCGGTGCTTTGTCAAAAGTGATAAAGAATTGCGATCCGTTCGTTCCTGGTCCCTTGTTCGCCATAGAAAGAACGCCTCGTGCACCGTGTCGCAGCGCTGGTCGGATCTCGTCTTCGAAGGCGCCTCCCCATATGCTCCGTCCGCCTTTAGGGTTCTCAGGAGGATCAGGTGTCGCAGGCGCGCCGGTCTGTGCCATAAATTTAGGTATGACGCGATGGAAGGGGGATTGATCGTAGTATCCTGAACCGCATAGGGCGAGGAAGTTCTAACAGACGTCAGCAACGGCGTGAGTGTGGGCTGGGGGGGTTGTTTTTACGAACCTCGGCAGTTTTGGGGACGCTTTCGCAGTAAATCTCGGCCTTGATGTCGCCGTGCGACGTGTGTAGCGTTACCGACATGTTTTGTTTCCCTTGAAGGTGGTTATCCGTTTTTGAATTGTAAACTACTGACAAGGTTGAGGAAACATTATGCTACGAGAATGCGATGTTGGCTGTGCAGTATTGAGAAGATGATTGGGCCAGAGAGGTTGCTGACTAATGCACCCAACGACATACTATCACCTACCCCAGAACAAGACAACAACAACGCCTCAGATCAACTAAACGGTCACTTGATAGACCTTGTCCGGCCCGTTCAATCGATTGAATCGATCCCAATCATCATAAAAGCCGCCTGCACAAAGAGCCAGCGAATGGGAGTCTACAGCGGCCCCGCAAACCGCAGGGTATTAACATAATCTGCATAATAAGCCCCCGTGGACATTATGACTAAAATTGATGAGATTATGATATCTCATAGGAATTCTTAGCAAGAATTTATTAGATTTTGTAATATATTTAAATTTCCTACCTAAGTTCTTACCTAGGTCTTCTATCTATCAACTTAGTACAGTACATATCTACTAGGTACCTAGCGGGCGCCCCCCGATTTTAGACATGCCCAGGCTAGGGGGGGGGAAGAAAACTGCGGAATCGCTTACACCAAAATCCGCCGATCTCTCACCAATTCCATTCCGCAGTATTTTTTCCCCCGAGGCCAGGGCAGTCGTGTTGGGGTGGTACAGCTTGTTCGAGCCCTTGGCAATGGACGGGGTGGGTGTCAATAATGAGACACCATGTGTATCTTAGAAATGGCCAGTAAAAATTTCAGACACAAACACTGTATACATGTCTGTTAGACATACTCCTTGTTCAGCCTTTTAAGGGGTATAAGACGCTTGTCGGAGAAGACAGCTTGCAGAGAACAGATAGGTGATATGGCAAACACCTGCTGGGTTTATCAGGCTAACGTCGTCTGTCATGAAGTTGAGCGTTACAATGATTTTCACTTTTAACATGGTGTCCGACTTAGTGTTGACGGCTCAACATCATGTCATGGTCAAAACTCTGTTAATAAGTGATACCTGTCAAATAATAATACTATGGTTGTAATATTAGCTCCCCAGAATGACCATTCTCCTGGGCTAAGAAGTCCTTAGATATCTCAGAGTAGAAGCTTTATATCTTAAAGTATGACTTACTTGAATAAGTATTACTATTCTATAAGATATATAGTAGTATTTGGATTTCATAAACATAGATATTAATCTAATAACTGCTAGATATCTAGATATTAAATATTATTAGACTCTTTGGCGGTCCATCAGTGTAGGTTCAGAGATCTTTGTGAACTCGCCGTTATGATAGTAAGCCAGGCAGATTAGAGAGATAATGACTCAATAAAGTGGTCCAATATACAAGCAATATAGTTTGTGAGCAATTATTCTAAGCTATGTGTAACCGATTGATAGCAAGATAAACCATTTTTCGGTCCCAATGTATGTGAATCTTATGCCTCCCGTAAAACACCAATATCCCGGCCTAGAATAAATCCCATATGGATCCCGTAAGTCGCCGTGTATATACCGTAAAACCCCAAAAATAAAAATAAAGTAAAGCAGTATGCGCCATTAATCCCAATCACCCGAGATCTTAAACTCCCCGAGTTGCCTGCAGGAGTTGCGCCGGGGTTGTGTGTTTTGAGGACATCTAGTTCAGTGACCAAGGAGTTAGACTCTATGGCGTCCTCAGCAACATGGAAAATCTGTTTATCACTTTCAGGGTCAACGACAGAGGATATCGCGATCGGAACTTGGAGAGAACTATTCTCAGGAGCTAGAGGCTAAGTCAGGATTAACTAGTAGAACCATTTGAGGAGCAGACTTAGCCTGGCCTGGCTTAACAGTTGCATCCGAAAAAGAATCAGTTCCTGTTGGCGATGTATTTTGGGGATACTCCAGGAACTGACTCTCATCTGTTTCAGCACCCATCCCGGATACCAAACCTCCAAGTGACGGCTCAGTAGCTTCAGGGGATCTCACCAACATAGACGATTCCTCAAGTGGACCTAGAGGATATGGTGAGTAAGCTTCCTCTGGATCTGGTTCAGACTCCGCTGACTTGTTCTGCTGAGTGAGTAGCCTCTGAGTCTGGTATAGACTCTGCTGGCTTGTTCTGCTTGGGACGTCGACTGCGCTTCTTTGAGCGAGAGGCATGTTTCTTGGCCCTTTCCAATAGAGGAAGTTTCTTCTTCTTTCTTTGTGCCATTTGCCTGAGCTCTTCATAGTTTACAGCAGGCTCATCGTCGTTAATGTCGGAATACTTTCTCTTCAGACCTGCAGTCCAATCCCAGTCAGGATCTGCGCTAGCACTCAGCCACTTTTCAAAGGCAGCCTGAGAATCGTTGGTAGAACCATTATGCTCTTCGCTACCCATATCATCCTCATCCTTGTCGTTGTTCTCATTGTTCTCTCCGTTGTTGCTCTCATTGGAATTGGCAACGGGACCAAGAATGGAATCGAAATCGAAATCTTGGACGGGCTGGTTAACTATAGGCTCGGCTAAAAGATGTTAGATACTAAGATAAATCAGAGTCTGATCGTGAATGAACTTACATGACTTGGTTCCTGTCGAAGGACCGCCTGAGATGGGATTGCTAGACTTCTTTGGCTGTCGCTTGCGAGCTTTGTCCTTCTGCCCGGCAGGACTAGGAGCCCATGCAGAAATCTGAATCCGCTTTCCCTTCTGAGCTTTGAGATAGCCAGATCCGAGAGGCAGTGGCTCAAACTATGTCCCATCTTTGTCCACCAGCAGTGAGACACCAACACGGCATGAGTCTGCCCAGCCAGGATACTTAGCAGCGAACTTTTCCCAGGTCTTAGGAAGCCTGGTGTCTGACTCCTGAGAACCACCAGCGTCCATAATAGCACCTGCTAGAATGACAGCATTGGGACCTTTGCTGGGATCCTCTATGCCACTCTTACTGACTCGATCGAGCAGTCGCATCCAATAGCTGGTACGAGAGGGATGTCCTGCGGGGGCCATCTAGAGTGGGGTTAGCGTATACTGGTGAAGCCTCTCTAAGATCACGATAAACCGGAGTTAAGAGAAAAGAAAGTACCGGGCGCAAATAGAATCCTTTGAGCGCGTAAAATAAAATGAATAATTAAAAGAAAGGTCTAAATGAGGCGAAAAAGAAGATATTATTTTTGATCTTTAGACGCATTATATCTACTACTAATATCCTTATCTAACTAATGTTAAAAACCCCCCCTGGCGCGGCAAGGTAGTTTATGGGTTCTTATAAACCCACCTGGTTCGCCAGCCCCACGAGCCACACAAGCTGTCGATCATAAGTGGCTTGCCCTATCTACACCCCCTCCATATGTCTTCCAATTTGCGACTGCACATCAAAGTTGCTCATCTTTGATGAGATATGAAAAGACGGTGTGAGGCGCGCGGATGTTGTTTGTTGTTGAACTTAATCGTGATATTTAATTTCCGCCCTGCCACCTGTTTCAATGCGCCAGTGACATTTTCTCTAGTGGAGACGCAATTTACCACGTCGCTCTCGGCCGAGTCGACCTCGCATGCCACTATCACTATCGCTACCCTACATTGAGACGTTAAATCATGTTCGCCTCGTCAATGCGGACTAAATTTCTATCGCATTTCGTTCTCAGTGATATCTATATGCATCTGTACTCCCGTGATGTATATCTTTATCTTTGTTCTATAAAATAAAATAAAAATCCAATCTCCTGCACATCACCTTGGTGAACGACGGGTTTGTGTGATCAACCCCACTTATCGTCATTTCGTACCTGATGCCATATGTACATTTAAGACAGGACGAAAAACAAAAAACATCAGGAACGTCGCTTAAGCAAGTGTATTCACTGCGATGATATATGATGCAAATACAGTGATCTGTCTCGGACCAACACAAGACAACAAATACTCTGCAGCATACCACTATCACCAACCGTCACTTACACAGAAACCCCGAAACACTCAATACCTTAATCATCGCTTACAGCCTATGAGACATGCGTTCAACTACCGTTCTAACACCCGCATCCCAGGATGCTGGTCCTGAGGAATGCTCAAGCCTCTCGGTAGCTTCATCCTCACCACACCTTATAACGGCTCAGGAATGAGGGCCCAGCAGTCCGACACATCATGACACGACAAGAGATGACTCAATAAACTTTAACAGATATGAGGAGAAGAGCCCTACATCAAGGTATACAGCCAATAGAATCTGGTGCAATCCTCAAATGCCAACCAACCTGCAGTATCCAGGGGCATCCATCTAACTAGGGTAAACGAACCTAGTCAATACCAATCAATCTTATAACTATAACCTTATGAACATCCCTTAAGATAGCACCACCATGCAAATAATGTGCCCTACATCAGTAGCTCCATGCATGTGCGTCTCCTAAGTTAGTCAGGGGCTCTCCAGATGGAGCGCCGTTGAAAAAAAAAAAAACGCGATGACCAGCTGGGTCTTTTTGATTGCAAAGATCCGAAATTACGGCCTCTCCACAGTGGGAAATTTCTTGACGTCAAGCTCCCAACCTCCACTCCATGCATCGACGATCTAGATTGTTCTGCCGAAGTCGAATATAGACGAAGAGTTAAACAAAGTCGCTGCTGAACTATGTTAGAAACACCAGATGACGGAATCGCTTGAGCCATCAAGACGGTCACATGAAACAGTTGATCGCAATATTGAACAATCACCAAATACCATCGGAATGAGAAATGAATACGATTTGGAACAGTTCAAAGTTAAAGAATTTTTACTTCTTTTTTTGTGCCTGTTACGTACAACTACCTATACACAGGACAAGGGGGGTGTTGAAGAGAGGAGCTAGCCTGACTTCATAGATCCAAACAAGGCACGATTAATGCCAAAATCCTCCCCCGGGGCGACGTACGTGGTGCCTCAGAAGCTTCCCAAATATGCATCGTCGTCCCATCCACCTTTGAAAGAATTATGCAGACATATCGCTGCAGTCGTGAAGAGTAGGCCCGCCTCATTGTACCAGACCGAGGTCAGACACCATCGTCCCTGTTTTAATAGGGCAGGTCGGTCCATAACCACCTATTTCCCGAATCCGGGGGTATCCTTTTAATCCACTGCGAGGGACCTGTGTTGGTGCAGTCTCGGTCTTTTCCCCCCTGATTCCGTCTCGAGGTTGGCCATGCTCCTCATCTGTAATCTATGTCGTCAACCAGTTTACCCGAACAGTGGCCTGTCGTTGGTCCTCTTGGGGTATGCGGATTTCCTTCCACACCGGGAGAGCAAGTCGTATGGAGCCTGGAAAAAAATGCAGAAAGTTGCTGAAATGAAAAGGGGTATGATCCGCGTGTTCCTTTTTTTTGGTGCCGCTAGACTTGATGTTGATGAGAATGTTGAACCGCAAGGAAATAGAAATCAGTCGCTAAATGCCAAAAAACATATGTGAGAGATCATTCTGTGGTGCGACCATGCAATGATTTCGAACTAGTAATAGAATGTCGGAAAGGTAGTGTAAGCCATAGTGATGTACACGGGTGAGCGTTGGGGTCGAATCGTCGACTGAATATCTTGTCATAGAGAGCATTATTGGTTCATGCCATGCTGGTGAACGTATCCGACGTATTGGTGTTGACCATATACCGCCGCATGGTGTTGGGGTGTAGGTGTGACAGGGCATCGAGGAGGCAGACCGTATGATTCCTTAGCCATGTTGTGATTGCCCATCAAGCAGTTACCATCCGGGGTAATCGGGGGAGTTAGGTAACCATCGAACCCCATCGCCGTAGGTCCCTTTTGAGGGGTACTGTAGATGTTGCTCGTGTGCTTGTTGATGGGCTCGGGGTGCGGTGTAGTAGGGTTAGCAGCTCGACGGGCGATGGCGGCTTGCTCAGCCATAAAGTCGGCAAGCTTCTGCGACACCCGAGAAAAACCTGTTGTTGAGTACTTGCGCGCAAGTGTGGGCGAAGGTTGGTGAAGGTGATGCGATAGAGTAATCAAAGTGACGTTCTCCGTCTGGTCCCAGCCTCCATCGTTCACTTCAGCTCGGCCGAGGATAGCCCGCGCAAGAGCCAGAGATGATCGAGCCATGACCGAAGGCTTGGTGGAGACAAAATCGCGGTGGTACAGGGCGATCTCGCAGAGGTAAGCCGCCATGTGCCCAACCTCCTGGTCGTCGCCCTCCTCCGCCACCATGAGTTGCGAAAAGAAGTCGACGGTAGGGTGGCCGATGACCCAGTCGAGGGTGTTGAGGACGTGCATCTCCATCTGGGTGAACATGCCGGCATCGTAGAGTCCGCAGCACATGTTGTTGAGTTCGTGAATCTGGGGGACACGGTCCTTCTTGTCACCATACTTGGCCGCGATGAGTAGCGCGGCGCATCCAACCAACTGGTAGTGTTGCTTATACACGACTCGCTTCGAGCAGTATCGGTCCAGGAGGTTGACAGTAAGGAAGAGGGTCTCGGGTAGCAGGCCAAAGGCAGCGTGGGCCTCGATGAGGAAGTCGATGAGGTAAGGTCGCATAAACCATTGAATCTCGCGCTGCATGTCGATAAGGGAAGCATCAGGTAGAGTCTCATCCTGTTAAATTTTAGCAGACGCAACATTGGACTATTGCATCCAACATACCTCCATTTGTCGCATATGCTGCATGATATCCTCGAGGTATTCATCGCCTGCTAATCGTGAGAGCTCGACGCCGATGATATCCTGGCGTTGCCGGGCCATCATTCGGGCTGCCTCTTGGGCTGTGATTCGGTGATGAGTTTCATCGGACTCAACAAAGAAGGTGTCGTCGTGTTGAGAGTACGCCATGTTGGGTGGTAGGTGGTAGTTTGCTCAGATGGCGGTAATGTGTCGAAATAGGCTTGTGTGGCTTGATGTCGAAAGAGAGACTGTCGGTTCGCCAGGAATCTTGTGGTCGGAAAAATGCGAATAAAGAGAATGATTTTGGGTGTAAAAAGGAGTGATGCACACCAAATAATTAGGCTATTAAGATATTAAAGAACGTTGAAGAAAACGAAAAGAGTGACCGTGGTTGGTAAAAAGACCAGGAGCATGTAGATTGTGGAGGCAAGGAAAAGGGATTGCAAAAGGGGTCGTTTAAAGATGGTCGGTTCGTTTAAAGACGAGATGGGCTCAAGGGCTCTAATGCGGCATGTGCGTCAGTATGAGATTCTATCCTAGTGTCGGATCTCGATTTGCCAAGCTCGGGACTCGTTGAACGCATTGGACCGCGAAGCATAGCTATCCCTTGGCCGATAGGCCGGCTGGCACGGTGCGGTATCGAGGGGGGAGGAGAGGAGGAAGGCTTACCGCCACAGGCCGGGGAGATGGACGAGAGCTAGTCTAAAAAACGAGACAGTCCCTGAAATTGAATGGGAATAACGAGCTAACGTCTCCCACGGGGCAATCTTCAAGGAAGTAGAAGCGTTGTGGTTGTGGAGAGGAGAGCGGTATGCGGGAGATGAATCCTCGGCATGCAGCTACATATGAGATTAGATATCTATTGATATGCCATCGGAGCCTTGCAGCAACGACGTGACATACCTGTCCTGACGCTCTTGAACGCTTTCGAAAAATGGGTCGATTACCGAGTCAAGTTGACTACGACGTAACCGAATAAGTCGTAATTGATTACGGTGGGTGGTGGTTTCGGGATTCTCTAGGCGTTGCGAGATTGAGAGCTGGATAACTCGCAACCGTCACTTGTCGTAGATGTCGCCTTTCCTAGTGGTCTGAGGGATACCCAGAATTGATTGGCAAACTAGTCAGTCGTCTTCGAGGACTAGTTTCTGGAAGGGTGAGAGTGATCGCTATCGGATGGATGAATCAAGGGAGCGGGCGCGTCGATGGGAGGCTTCGTCGGCGACGGGAGGGAGTGGATTGAGATTGGAGACTGGCTGGAATTCCTGGTGGGTGAACCGAGGAATTTTACAGAGTCGAAGGAGAAAGCTGGAGGGGAGGATTTACAGAGGGCCAAGTGGAAGTAGAAAAGTGAAATACCAGTAAAGGTCTTTTTGATTCACTTTTCTAGTCCGGCCTGTTTCTGGTCCCGTCTCACAGCCTCGAGGTCCTAGCCTTTAATAGGGCGGGATGGGCTTTGAGGGAGAGATGTCGAGCGAAAGCCCTGGGGGTGAAAATTCTCCTCGTCTCAAGCGTCTTCAGGCCTGCTGTGGTCGAGTCAGGAGAGGAAGACGGAATGAGAGATGAGGGAATCAACAAAACGAGAGGAGGAAGGGGGAGGAGGGAGGATGAAGAGGTAGGAGGAGGATAGAGAAGAGGGAAAAGGACTGGGTGAGAGGTACGCGAGTAGTTTTAACCAACTGCAATGCAAGAGAGCGGGAGAGAGAGATGGATCCATCCATGCCGGGGGGTGCGTGCTAGGATGGGGTCCTGCGCTGGGCCGGGTGTGTGCTTCTGCACTACTGCATTGGATTACTGCTAAAAAGGCAGCCTCTCGAACTGCCCTGGTAGCCTGGCTCTCCCTCAACCTTGGTTTTCCTAGCACGGGTACCGCTTGCGGGTACGCTGACCAGGTACCTGTGCGCTGGGCAACAGCGGGTGGAGGTACCTACAAGCGGACCCTGTTAGGAGGCCACCAGGAGTCGCACACCCCCATGGACGGTCCTGTCCCAATCGCGCGTCCACCAAGAGGAGAGCCTACTTACCTAGAGAGGAGCCTGTGGGAAAGCCAATCCTGGCAGTTTGAGACAGATGGGAGAGAGAGGAAAAAAGGAAGATTCGATTTGCTTTTACATATGCTCTAATCTACCAACCAAGAACTCCCTTTTGCCTTTAAATCTACCTGCACAAAGAAAGCAAGCCTCTATCTCCTTTTTACAAGTTAACTACAGTTTAGTGGGCACCAGAATCTCGCCAGCTGATAGATGGATGCACTGCTTTTGCGGGCTGACCTACGATACCTTGACCTCACCACTCTGTCCATCACGCACCTCATTCAAGGCACGACTCTTCGGAGGCTGGGCTAAAAGGCAGGTAGCTAGCTTGTGCTTGTGCTTGGGGCTTGAGAGCAGGAGGGGCTTGGGTGTGAGGGCAGCGCAGCGCGGCATAACACAGCACAGCACAAGACGGACATGGGGGTGTGCAAGGTACAGGACAGCAACTTCGGGCGGGGCTTGAGGAGAAGCGTGTGAAGCGTGTATCAAGCGTGCGAGCCTGCGCTGGGCCTGGCGAGTTGTGCCAATTGTGTCGTGTCGTAGCGTGTTCTGTCACTCGGCTGGGGAAATATGGCATAGGCTTGAGGCAGGGATCCGCGAACGAAGACGGGCGTGTGAGACGGAAGTATGTAAGAAAGATCAAGATGTGAAAGTGAAGGTGAGAAAAAAGGTTGATTGATGATGATGACCGCGTCAAGACTAGGAGAAATGATGCCGAGAAAAAGTACTGCATAATCCAATTGATGGAGTTGTCGATGATTCTCCTCATCCGATACAACACGTAGATGGCAGATAGACAGAGACAATTGTCTGATGCAAGATGCGAAACAATGGCTGTTGAATGATATAACAAGGCAATCTTGAATTATAGACTACATCGAGTTTATTTTGGAATGGATGGCGTTTTCAGATTGAGATTCATAGCCTCAATTTCTTGGTGGCACGATGCACTCGGCCGAATCTACTATTTGTTGACTGCGTCCCAAGTTTTGTTTGATGAGGCAATGATTATAATCCATCAACTCAACCCTCTCTCAAGCGGCCACGACATCTTGTTTGTTTAGAACTTCTGCTCACGGCCGCTCAACGAGGCCGTTGAGCAGGGCCACAGGCGGCCCATTGTCCTTGTTTATAAGCATTGTGCGTCCATTCAATGACCGAGCGGCCCATTAAGGAGCACTGCGCAGGCTCGCCACAGCGAGTCGGCTGACACCAGCTGTAAAGGACCGTCACATTTACATGCACCTCACCTCTGGTCTGGCCGTTATTATAGCAACCAAAAACACAATAAGTGAATGCTTAATGACACAGGCAGGATGCATTTGAGGGTGCCCGCCATGACCGCGGCCGAAGCCATCGTCGTGTTGAGCCAAAAAGTCAGTGCGTTAGTTGTGACAGTGATAGCCGGCTATTTGTTGCAAACGAAACAGAAATCATGAGATATTGTCACCATTGCATCAATCTCAAGATAAGGTGATATCCAAGGATTCGTTTTGAGATACCCCAATTATAGCAAATGCATCCCTCAAGACATGGGGTCCGTATCATATCAAGAAAACCGCTCCTTGTTGCTCGGGTTGCAAAAACGCAATGCTGGTCCATCCCAAACCTTCAAAAGCATGGACTTCCCTACAGTGATACTGTAGAACTACAAAAGCGAGCCAGTGGACTTTTCTGCGCTCTAATAACGGGGTTCCGAGCTGCCCGTCCGTAGGTACAGTAGCTTGTAGTAGCTTGGACAACATCCCACCTCGTCATCAATGGCTGGGGTAAGCTCCCGTAGGACTGCAGCACCGTAAAAGACTCGACAACTCGACTCGACTTGTCGTTGCCCGGCGCAGCTACTGCGTATGCAAGTTAGCCCATGAACCACATCCTGCGCTTGCCCACAAGCTATCGTTCAGTAGCGACGGGAACGTGAAGCCATCATCGCGTCTCCATCCCGTCTCGTCTCGTCTCGACAACCGTGTCGTTCCTCAACGTCCATACCGACGCGGCACCTGCGCGACGAGACCGGACTAAACCGATCAACTAGTATTGATCGGATCTTGACTTCCTTCTCAGACAGCCCAGTTTCCCATCCCGGCGACGGAAGGGAGTTTTTCTGTGGGTTTGGGGGCGTTGCCAGACAAAGCCTGGGCCTATTGGCTCTATTGAACTGCAAAGCCCTCGTAGCCAGCATCAGTGGTTATCCGTTGTTCGTGTTGATCTCAGGTTGAGTTGAGTGCCGCATCCCTACCGAGCCAATCACTTGGCTGTGTCGCGCTTCTGCATCTCAAATCCAATTAATCATGCATGTAATGAGCGAGCATCTCGCCTTATTCTCCCTCACGTCTTCGGTCTGTGGTAGCAGACGCAGAGCAGTCACATAACCCCCACAGCGCGCGTCGTCTTGAATTTGACTTTTCAATATATCCACTGGTCTACATGTCACTGGACAAGCCTTGGGCTCGGATTAGAGGCTGAGATACCTAACTTATCCTTTTATTGGCTTTCGCTTTGCCTCTGTGTTATGCTGTGCTGTGCAGTGCAGCTGTCATTCGTACATGATTGTCGGCTCTCTAGCTGTAAACGTCAAATGTCTGTTCTGTCGCCGTGCCATGGTGTTAGTTCATCGGCGCGGTCCTCGCGTTGCCTGGCTCAGGGGTGACGGTCCGGCTGTGGTACATACAGTACAAGCTTCCAGGAGTCGTGAGACGTTGTCAGCTTTCTGCCCTGCTGGAACCCTTGAATCCTGGAGGTTTTCCGGAGCACACAGCACGGAACAACATCTGCAGTATCCATAGGCTGCTCTGCGTCTAATTGCCAAGGCCGCTTTGGTCCTTGGACGTATTATCATTCGCTGGGCGTAGTTTGCCCACTCCGACAAGTCCCCGCTTTGTCAACGCCATTCACAAATCTGACACCGTTCGCACATCCTATACATAAACGCAGATGAACTGAAGTCAAATTTCCTATTGCAACTGTAATTATTGGGCACCTGCCGGCCAAAGCAACTTGCCTCTGGTTATGAGTTGTCAGCTCTCACCGTCAAGCCTCATCTGCCTGTTCCAGACCTCACCCCTCGCACGATACTATTCTCAGCATCGGGACTGAGATAAGTGCCAGACGCCACCTGATGAAGCGAGCTCTTCATCCTTTTGTCGCAAACAAGATTATTTGCCCGATGCGTATTATTGTTGGATCTCGAATGCATCAGACCCATCTCACGGACGATCTCAGTTTCCTCAGTCCCCTATCCATGTAATGGGTATAGGTAATCAACTGATAGTAAAAGGAGGAGCTGGGCGATACTCCGTACTTTTACAAGTAATAAAAGAAGGTGGTTATCGTAACGAGGTAGTCCATGCAGTGGCTACACATCCACCGACGCTACTGCTAGCTGTTAACTTGGGCGTCCATATAAGCGGTCGTTATAGTGCTGTCAGTGGTGTCCAAAAAGGTGGGTTATCCGCAGATTGAATCTAATGCTGCATCGCATCACCAACAGATGGCTTGGCTCTTCATAGATCTGGCTCCTCAGACATGTTTGATTCAGTGCAAATGATAGCGTCGTGTGCAGCTTCACCGAAAGTTGCGCTCATCTTTCCTATCTTGTACGTGCCCATCAGCGGTCTCTGCTCGTAAAGAATCGCCCGATGCTCATTTCCATCCCATGCCGCCGCTTCAATTTGCTGCTGCAAGGGAAGATGAGAGAAAAAAATTAGTCCTCTCCACAGCGCGAGCGAAAGGGTCCCCACGCCAATGGAAAGGAACATGCTTGTATAAATGGCACGCATAAGACGTTGAACAAGCACAAGCACAAGACCTTTGTGAAGATATGATAGTGACGCAGTGGTGCATGCAAGTGTCCAGTCATCACCAGTCGGAGCAAAAGTTTAGTGAATGAACCTCCACAAGTTGCCCTGTCGACAAGCGAAAACGCTTAATTCAAAGGCCGAACAGTATCGGTTGAAATGCCGCCAACTCAATAACCTTTTGAAGACGTAGAAAACTGTCCGTTGATGCCATCATAGGAATGTTCCATTTGTTCGGCGTTCAACGTCCATCTGATCTGTCCTTCATGCTACAAATGCCACCGAACTCATGCTAAGTCATCTCAACGTCCGTGAAACACAATTTCAGCCGCTTGTGCACGGTGCCACCGAAAGCACAAGCATCGCCCAAGTTATCACAGTATTCAGTATCCAGCTTGGCCGGACCTCAGTTCAAGGAGAATACTCTCTTATTTGCCCAAGTCTTGACAAATCAAGAATATTTGCTCCCGTGCAGTATCCAGTTGGGCGTGGATCATCCCAAAACATCCACATTCTATTCTCACGACAACGGCACCAGGCACACGATCAACGTCTAACTTAGGTCTAAGTCCAGGCACACGCACAGGTACAGACACCTCCGAGAGCACACGATCAGATGGCGAGGCAAAGGAAAAATTGCGAATGAGCCCGAAAGCCGGAAAGTAGCACATACATACACGTCTGTCCACAATGAGACCTGCACCCCTTTATTAACCCGTCGTTCTCGCGTGCACGTTATTAACGCGCCCGCGTCAAATGGCGACGCAGCTCTCGGCGGCCAATGAGGCGGCGTAGACGCGCAACTCATGAGACTCTGGAGTGAGCGCATCTTGGGCCGGACCCAAGTGGCTGGGCGAACGAGAGAGCTTGGAAAGGGAATTGGAAGATGAAGGGCAGGCTAAGTTTAGCGGCCAGAACCCTGTACAGCTAGCTGCAGGAGGAGTTGACAGAAAAATTCAAGGACCAACGGGCAGAGTTAGATGGACATTTATCTAACATAAACCTCCACTTTGAGGCAATGCAGAGACAGAATTGAACCAAGGCCAGGGCGGCAATCTTGAAAATGAGGCTACTCGTCGTTGTCAGTGTCTAGATAGTGAGTGGATGAGATAAGTGATAGCTTGATTGGACTTCGATCTCATACGAAGCTTTCTTTTCTTTTCTCTTTTTTTTTTGGGCACTAGTTCTTTTCCTCACTTCTCACATGCACCGGCTTGGCGCCAGTGAGGGGTAGCCCCAGGAACCGAGTCCAGGATCCCCTGGTTGTTCCCGACGCGGAGGGTCGAGATGCCCAGATCTAGGCTGTGAACCATGGCGTGTGGTGTGCCAGCCTGTAGATCTTGTATGCCATGCCTCATTCGTTATTCCTCGACGATGATTCTTTGATTTGAATTGGACTGTAACCCATGTACGGATGTGATTAGTAGTAATTCTTATGATCAAGAGGCTGCGTTCAACAACTATCATGACGTGACTAGCTAGGTATCTGAGGGCCCGCCCGATCGTGATTATCGCTTGTTGCGGCGGCGCTCTCGACTATGATTGATTATGGACTATTAGTAATTCAACATGGTCTAAACTCGGTGCTGTTCGTTTAAGCCGGCCACAGACGATCTCTTGGCTTCAGAAACTCCTCACTCCAGAAACAGCAACCCCGGAGAAGGAAGACAATGATGGTCGTCATCACAATGGGTAGACTCTGGCTTGAAATGATTGTTTACTTAGTAGCCTCAGTGATTCTTCCGCAGTTAAATAGGTAATTAACGGCGATAATCCAGGGCCCGATTTCAGGCCGCGAAACAAAAGACAAAACAAAGGCCGCCTTAACAAAGACCCGACTCAAGCCACATTTCGCGGAAGCTGCATGAGACGCTTCTCTCTGTCGATCCGCCATGTGAGAACAGACGAGATTGAACCTGTTAGTTGCTGCTCCTGTTCCTGAATCTCAGCACCAGACAGCTTTGATAGGCCTGTCTCGACCATAGGCCTCAAGACGTGACAGATTCGCGACTGACGGCTTTGATGTGAGCCTAGTGCTGTGGTCGTTACGCTACTGGCTGTGATCCGACCAACCCATGTCCCGGCAAGTGGCTTGCTTGTCGTTCAAGGTGTGTCAATGGTCTGACTAGATTCAATATTTCGCCCTCAATCTACAACTCTAGAAGCAGTATTTGACTATCACCATGCCAACCACGTCAGACTCTCTTCTCTGAATTTCGGGCCTCATTACTCCCATAAATCCCTTACTTTCAAGATGCAGGTTTCAATTCTCCCTCACATTTGACCTTGAAAAATGTGACGTAGGGACCACAGCTTCGCCAGTGGGGGACGCCGAGCTATCAATGGGGCAGACATGGAACCTAGTGCGATTGAGCCTTGCAACTTCTCCATTTAGAGCCTAGGCACTTGAGCTAGCGTCTGCCCCGCATTCGCTCTGCGAGTTGCCAGTTTCAGGGTTCATCAATTGTTACCAAACCAAGATCCGATATTGACAGTTGCCTCTCGAAAACCGACAGTCTCTACAGAGATGAGACATTTGTAAGAGCGTGTTTCGAACTCTTCACGATCTGTACCTTGAATCTTGCTCTTGGGCTGTAAGGCCGGCTATTCTCGTTCTCGTTCATCGTCCCGTGAGACGGTGGGAATGAAATTGAATAGAGCCGCAATAGTCCGGGAGAAATTGTCTTGAAGAGTTCCGAGTAACCTCGGTGGTCTGAGGTGGTTAGGCGGGTTTCCATTTTTTACGGCATTGACAACTCTAACAGATAGATGCCCACTACTTCTAGCACCGCTGGTCACGAATCCCAGAGAACGGCACGCCCGCAGCAGGCTTGCAGAAGTGCCGTCACCTGTTGGCTGTTGCAGAATACCAATCGCAAGCTCTAAACGCATGTCGATACGTCAGGATGTGCAAGCACTTTAGAAACAGAGCTTAGTCAAAGGTCATGATCTCGTATGTTCAGTGTTCCCCTGACTGGGAGAGCGCGTTAGGTTGACTTGATGCTGTGACTACTGCAGAGTTATTAAGGGTTAAGGTTGCGCGACACATCCGTCTCGGATCGGGTTGCTTAATTCTGGCGTCAATGACATCTCATCAGCCTGATTTTCCTGGCTCTTGTTTCTTTTGGCGATGCATCATCCCTCGCTTGGCCCGCATGGTGTTGCGTCGCAGCCTCCGCTGATGCTGAACCCGACGAATGACGCCTAAGCCGAGACGTTGCCGCTGATGCTGACACCATTCGTAATGCCTGTAGCTGAACCGTAGACCCTTAAGATCAACCCCGTCCCTTGCCCGCGCCCCCATTCCCAACCCCCGTGGGTTGGGGTTTTTTTTTTTATAAAACGTGTCTTGTCTCTGATGAGATAAACGCCAAAAGACGCCTTAGAAACGCGCGAGATTTGGCTGTGATTTGCAGCTCGCAACACGTTCCACGTACAAGGGTTGCTGCGAGACGCGTGAGATAGGAGCCACCTATCCGTACACCGCAAAGCAAGAAGAAAAAGTCATGATCGTCTACGGATATTTTCGCCCGGAGCGAGGCTGGTCACGATGGAGTGTGCATCGGCCACTCCATCTCCTCGCAGGAACCGCCGATGCAGAGTTTTTTTCTTCATTCTTGAATGAGGTTGTCACCGCCGTCAATTGCTGACTACTCAATTTCCACTTGATTGCGGATGCTGCGGTTCTTGCTCGCGCAGGGACCATGAAAATCACTTTAAATCGAGTCTAGGGCCGACAAATGGCGGGCTATACAGTCTCCATCGTCTGAGACAAGCGGTCCCCCTCGAATCACTTATCAACAGCATCGCTCCCGTTGTTTGCACTCCCAGAGCCGAGACCACTAGAGACATCTTTGCCCTTCGAGGATTGAAGCCCGAACCGCTGAGACTGGTGGATGTGACCAAGTGGTTCGGGTGGGATTCTTTTCTTTTTTTCTTCCTTTTCTTCTTCTTGTTCCCGCAGGACGGCCCACGGCGATGGGTTCAGCCCCTCTTGTGCTCGACCAAGTGCCGTCTACAATACGTAAGATCTAGGTGAGATAGGGTTGGTATGACCGACAGAGTGGTACTGTATCCGTACCCCCATGAGATTTTTCCTCGTCGCCGACCGTGCTGCAAGTTGAGGCTATCCAGATTTGCACAAAATTGACACGAGTGCACGTGCCAGGCCCCAGCTTCCAGTGACGCTAAATTGCAAATGTTCTAGAAGCCTGCCACATGCGGTGCTACCCGTCTAAAGTGACGACACCATTTGTTGCTTTCTTGGTGGAATGAGGCTGAACCACCCGAGCGGCCATGCTTCTTTTGGTTTGGCGTTCCCCCCCACACACACACCGGGTCGTATCGCGCTAAAATACGGTACGTTCAGGGTCCATTTTTACGCGGCCACGAAGCTTGCTCTCTTGCTCTTTGTTCTCCTCTTTTTTATGCTTGTCCCTGTATTACTTTGTGCACGCCTCTCAACAGCTCCGCTGCGCCGTTTCGTGTCTCGTGGCCCTGATTATGCAGTTGCAGATGTAAAGGGCAGGGCTTGGCTTTCGGCAGAGTTGATCCCTAGCGGCCCAGACTCTAAAAAGGATCCATCCCTCGCTTCTTCACCACGGCGACGCAAGGTTGAGAGGCCATACTAACTGGATCCATGACGCCTCTATGGGATCCCATTCCTCTGATGGGCTCGTGCAAGGAAGAGACAGAGCAAAAAGGAAGGCAAAAAACCCACTCTACCGTCAACCTTTCGCAGTGCCAAGACTTGTCGGAACTATGTAACCACGGCATACGGAGTACACGGCGTCGAAAAAAAGTCAACCTCGCATTTTCCCTTCCATTGCTATGGCGATGACACGGAAATCTCTGCTTCCCCTCATCCAAGGTTGCGCCCTTTTACTTGAAATCCCTCTTCAGATCCTCTTTCACGCAGCGTTTCCGTGGTGAAAATGCCTCCAAACCCTGCGTTAGTCCTCGGTGTTACTCTGCGTGCTCCAGCTTGGGCACCGGACGACAGAGGAAGGGAGAAACGCCCCAGCAGTTCACGTCAAAAGAACCCCGCGAGAAGACCGGTGTATCGGTAATCGTCAGAGAAAAAATTGAATCCCGCTGGAATACCGATTGATCCGGAAGAGATCTCGTGATGGCTTCATCCCGTTGCCGTTTCAACTGGTTTTTAGCCCTAGGTCCAGTAGACCCTAGCCAGTGTCCTTTATAAAGCACTCGCTTGCCGAAGCCTTGCCATCGACCTTGTCACACATTATTGATTGAAGTCAATCATTGATTTTGTACTGGAATCACAACTTGCTTATAATTCCAGACCATTCTCCTTTGTTTCGGGTGCTTTATTGATCACCATGGATTCTTCATTCTCTTTGTTGAGCTTCTTGTTGAGTCCAATTGGACCCTGCTGTCTATGCGGCTATTCTTGCCTTGTATGAGAAGACATTCCGTTCTCATTGTTTCAATAGACCCTTAGGTTGGTAATATGTCTCGAAGGTGGTCAAACATGAAAGCCATCCGACTTTTGCGGTCCCTCCAGGGTAGCGCCCACTGTTATGCGTCTGTTTTCGCGGGGATGCAGCCATGCGTTGTCATTGGTCAGTCTCGTCATTCGAGCAGGTGCCTTACGATGGGTGCAACATCAGCAAGTGAAACACCCTCTACACCAGAATGGCTTGGGCAGCATCCTCGTCTCACTTGAAACTTCCCCGCTTCTGGGATTGTCGATACCTTCATGCTTCCGTGCTCTCTCACCATTTGGTGAGTCAAAGCCCGCAACCGAGTGGTCACGATGCCAAATTCCCCAGTCGAGCAAGGATGCAAACTGGGAAAATATGGTCATCAAAATCCCCAGTGTCAAGTCATTATGCACCCTGCGGCTAAAACATCACACGCTGAAGCAGCGCAAGCAGTCATCGCCAGTCGTGTTGTGTTGCCGCGGACGATGAATTTATATCGCGCGCGACTTGACTGTCAAAACAATAAACAATAAACATGGAGTTAAGGTACAGAAACACCGAGTGGGATGTGTTCCGCATCTGAATGAGGTGTATGCGAGTGACTAGGGTCATATTTTGCCGACCATGAATACACGATCTTGGATCTCAAACCCAAGGCCAAGCACCGAGTACCCAGTCAGAGGTTGAAGATTTCCCAAAGAAGTTTGGTTTCCAGCTGCCTCCATCTTCATGACGACGAGTTGCAGTCAATGGTTCGCCTCTAGGTCCGACCCCTGGCTTATTTTGGATGCTAGCCGCCGGTTCGCTTGTAAGTCTGCCCTACCAGTCTGTTGCGCATCAAGTTCCTTTTTCCTAGTTGGGCTAATGCCTCCAGGAACTGTCAGCTGGAGGTGGGAGGCTGTGAGGATAGCCATTGCCGAGCGCCCTATCAGCGTCCAGAATCGACATGTCGGTTATTGACGCGAACATGTCCCCTCTGCAGATCCACGCCATGCATGTGAACGTTTTGGTGCTGGTCGCCATTATCATGATGGCGATCCTGATGGGATTTTCAAAAACAGATGCAAAGATTCGATAGCATGGCATTGTACGAGCGCGTCTTAGGTCTAGCTATTGACTGACTGATCATGATCGATTCGGAAGATGATACTCAGTTTTCGGTTGCTACCGGAAAGCGGCCCACTGAGAGGAATCTCCTGCTCAAAAGCTTTGACCATAGTCGACGAGCTATAAACAACATCATCACTCGATTCGCTGGCGGACAATTGCGCTGGACAAACAGACAGGGCATGGCCTTGTTTGGGATGGATGGTGAGATTGGATCACGGCCGCTGGTTGGTCCAGGACACTGTTCATGACTCCATGTTTGCTTTTTCCCAAGGCACCAAACGGGAACCTGGCCAAGCTGGAATCTCCAACAACAGCCGCAGAGAGGCCTAGGCGAGGCCGAGGATTGATTTACCTTTGCCTTACCAAGCATTGTTTAATCCAAGGGCTGCGGAGCTTTGCCGACTCCGATGTGGCCCTGACATCGGTCACATACCTGACTAGATTGAGTCGGGGAGAACCAAGTTCGTGATCGCGGAAGAGAATCCCAATCGGGGCGGCATTTCGCGATCTGAGTTTAATGAAGGCCGTTGACCGGGGCCCTTGTTCAGAGCTGTGGCTCGTGCGGCGGTCATACGGGTTCGTCGTCCTGGTTCATCCCCGCAACTTTTGCGAGCTGGGTAGGCGGTAGGGAGGCATTGTGGGGTTTGTGATCGCGATTGGGAATCAAGGTCGATCAAGTTCAAGGGTTATTGGGAGAACATGGAGAAATGTTTGTTTCGGGGTCACGGAGAGAAAGAACGAGGTTTGGCCAAAGCCTTGAGCTTGGCATGAATGATTTGTTGGCAAGTCCAGCCAAAAAAACAATGGTGAGGCTGTCACATGTCTGCCACGAATGAGATGAATAGCTTCTGGTTGGGCTCTTGAACCAGTTGCCAACGCAGCATCAACTTTCAAGATAAACTAGCAAGGCTCAGGGTAGATTGTCTAATCCCTCAAACCAACCGCGGCCGTTCGACGCCTTACACATTGTCTCTCAGCCCGCTGCGGCGCTTGCGTATCGCCAAACTCCAGAACATGCGTTGTCAACACTAGTCTTCGTGATTACAGAAAAAAAGAAAGAAAAAAAGTCCCCATTTCCACGATGCTCCATGCGACTCCAGCAACTCTAAACATAAAGCGATGTAACTTGGCCATATCGAAACAGCTCGCCATGTGTCGAAGGGACCGAGGCGAAGCATCCGGGTCGAATGAATCTATCAGTTGATGCTCAAAGCAGACGGGCAATTCAACCTTGAGCTTACTGTTTTAGGGCATGGAGGGTTCCATCCACGGATGAATGGCGCGCTCTGGCACGCGGAGTGGCCTGGGTATTTGTTGTGGCTTGAGCTATTGCTGACAACACAATGACGCCTTTCGACTACAAGATACAGTATTACAGTATTGTTGACGATGCTACCCTGCTGTACCGAGCAGATGGGCGCTGTTTACCAAGTCCTGCAAGGCAGAGATCCGCACAGCACAGCATAGCACGTCTGCATGCATCGAATATGTACGTGGCGCCACGATGTGACTGTGCATGGATCTGAACAGGTTATCCGCCTTCTATCATACATGTCTGGCTTCTGATTTGACGCTCTTGTAATAACAAATAAACAAAACCGTGAATCGGAAAGATCGATATCCGAAAAGTTGAAATCTCCGATAGGGTGGTCAGGATCCTGATACTCTCTCCCTCCCTTTTGCGACATACATGGCGCGATGTCGATTTACGGCCTGGCCTCTAAGAAACGTCGGAGCCTTGCTGTGGCTGATATTTTTTTTGCTGTTGGCTTCACTCCGTCGTTGTTCTACCCATGATCCCGGAAGTCAATCGCTGACCCAATCGAGGATAGGTGCACATGGCCACGCTACGACGGATTGACACACCATTTTCCACACGAAGAAAGGATTCTTTGTTGACATGCTACTTCTGGGAACTCTGCTGAAACAGTTCCGACCCCCGCAAACGCGATGGTTGAGGCTATCTCCCATGGGATTTGATTCTAGCATAGCAATCCTTGCTTCTCCTTGTTCATCGCATGGGACTGTGAGCTAAACTCATAGACTAAAGCAAAGGACCCGCATGCATACGAATCGAATCACCTCTTAATCGGCGATTCCTGACTCTATCGATTTTCCGCTGCCAAGGGATATCAAAATCCTGGAAATCTGCCCATTTGCGGTGTTTTTTTCTCTTGGTACCTTAGTCAACTGAAACTAGCCGTCGTGGCAAAGCAAACAGTAGCGCAAGTCAATTTCGGTCCTTTGGGCGTCCCTGGTCGTGATAGTGACACCAGATACAGTAACCAAGCTCAAAGGCCCAGTTTGCTGGCAGTGTGTTGGTGGACAATCACACAGCTGCTCTCGCACTCATCTCGCTACTGCACCCTGGCCACAGCAACCCCCAATCTGATGCATTGTCAGCGCATTCTGTAGGGCTGCGTGCTGCTAATCTGCAAGGGAGCGTGGTGCAGCGCGCAGTGCAAGTGATTTGCATCCGCATTGCAGAATATCGCCTGTTTAGAGAGTGTGTACACATGTCGTTGATCTCTTCACGAGCCGCTGTACGACGTTGTGCAAGTGCACATTGTATGTACAACCGACGCAGCCACCCTTGAAGGAGAAACATGCCCTGAACTGAACTGAACTGAACTGAACTGAACTCGCACGGGGGCCTGGCATCGGCGGCGGTTCCAGGTGCTACGGCGCAGCTCCTCGTATCAAGAGAAGCAATTCGCTCCTCGAGGCCAGGGCAAGCGAGAAGTATGGACGGGTTCGACGCCCCGGCCCGCGGGTGCATCCAACGAGATCATGTCGACTGCAGCTGTATCCGTATGCCACGGGCCGTTGCTTGTTGTTCAGACATATCATGTGTATGCATATGCGTCTGTTTATCAGCTTGTTATTGTTGTTGTTACAGCTCAGCGCGTCTCCCTCAGTCGATTCGTTAACCAATATTACAACCCTCCCAGATTAAGCTGCATCTGCTTTGAAACGCCCAAGCAGAAACTAATGACCGTACTGTACATATGCATGTACAGGATAGGAAGGCCATGAAGAAAAAGCCAACAGGATTTCGCAGACAGACAGTCAGCGTTGCAGTCCGAGACTGGTCGGCAGGGGCTGGCTCATCCAATGTCGTTGTGAGATGCGCCCATCATTAAAATACCTGCAGCTTTCTTCCCTTTCAGCTCGACCCAAACTGCGGCCATGAGTTCTCCTGCCAGGGCTTGTACACTGCTCCCGATAGCTGGGTCGTGGCTGTGATTGGTCTATTGATGCGCTGAAGATAGTTGTCGTGGCCCCAATCGACACTGTCGAGGTTGACACTGAGTTCTTGACAGGCGTGATAGACGCCGCGTGCATGACTTGGCAGGTTCCTGAGTGCAACCATCTCTCGCCTGCTAGGTGTCTAGGTTAATCCGCTGAACTTGGTGTTGGCTGGGATGTACGTTTAGATGCTTGGATGTGAGCCTAGAGAACGTGAGATAAAGTACGGATATGGAAGTAATATTAGACGTGAAGTTGATGACTGGAATACATGTAAGCTTGTTTACCCAAGTTAGATTATTCGGAGTTTCTATTCAGTTGTTAGTGACCAGTGTTGATTCATTATCGGACACGAATATCAAAGATCTAACGTTAGAATACAGCAGCCAGGGGCTCAGGGAAGCACGGCGGCCCTCCATGTCATAACTCTAATAGACCATATGAACAGTGAATTGGTTCTTCCTGAGTAACTTGTGCTCCGCTGGTTTCATGGTATACACCTGAGCTCCTTTCGTCGGTATCTTTCCCACGAGAGAAATACTTTGCATCATCTTGTTGTGTTTTACTTGATCACCACCCACGGTAGATGAGATTAAAATGTTGATGACGGATATGATGTAGTTTCACTACAGTAGTAGCTCAGTAAGGGTACATATATACATGTCTGTGATTGAAGCATCCAGACGGTAGAGTAAAACCTGGCAGATATTGGCAGCTCAAAGCTTAGATGTCTGATACACTTAAACAAACACGAGTCAATCTAGTCTTGGGGAGTGAATCATTAGACTCATGGACAGAAGTAAAGACGACTTAGCTAATCTAGTAAACATATTTCATAGTGTTTGTTGCGTGAAGTGTTGAACGGATGCAACCTCGCTCCAACTTACTCCAGTTAATGGACGGTTGATAGTGAACGACGAAGCTCTAAGTAATAAGAAGAACTCTCCAGCAAGTATCGATATGTTTTATATAGAAGCAACTCGTAAGCTGGACGACAATACTCACTGTCCCTGGAACCACATATTTTGATGACCAGACTTCTAGTTGGAGTATTACCTACAATGGTCCTATCATGCAGCCTATGTCGCAGCCGTGTTATACGAAGCAGCCAGTATTCACGTCTAAGGGATCAAATGACTTAAATTTGAATAATTAGAAGAGCGTTCAAGGAAACTAATTTAAAAGTGAACTGTCTGGCCCTCTTTATGCCCCTTTACCTCATACAAGCGTGGGTACAAGCTGGGCGATAAACCAAGAAAACTTGAGTATTTTGACCGAAAGTTCAATAGGATTAGTGACAATGTTGCCTTTTTCTCCTTACTTAACTTTAGTAGAAAGAGATATCCAACTAGTGAGTAAGTGCCGGAAAGCTTGGTCCTTAAGGGTCCCAAAAGGGACTCTGTATAATGATGTAGCAGTATGAGACTTGGCTTTTTATGACCAGATAATATAGAATAGCCTCTTTTTGGTTGATATATCTGTTGTTCTAGAGGTGGAATATGGTCTCAAGATTCTTCTGGAAATCGATGGCTGAGGACTAGCACACTGGTGTAAAGATGATGTTTTAGATGAGATAATACGCAGGGGGAGGGGAACTTTTAGTTCCGTAGTAGAAATTTATGTAAATATATGGATATATTAAACAAAGTGATGTATCATATCAGCTGAAGAGCTCCTAAATTATGAGGATCCTCAGTAATAGAGTGTGTGCTTGTATGTGACTGTTGTCACACCGTACCTACGCATGCTACGCTTGAAAGACGCATATCACGCATTAGGTATCGATGTGGGCTCTTTTCTCCTTGAATAAACTACAAGAGTGGCAACAAATAGTAGGAAGAGGGAGTTCTATGATGTCTCAGCTTAAACACGCAAGGACTAGGTACATCTGAATGGTCTTGACGATTCGACCTTGGTTCCTCGCTCCCGGTAGACGTGGAATTCTGAAAATTATACAGGTATAGCTTAAAATTCAAGACCAAGATACCTCTAGAACATAAATAGAATTGCATATAGTCGTAGTTCTAGTGTTGGGGGAACTTGGAGGAGATGTTTCCTGTATGGAGGGCACACACGAGTATGAGAGAAGCATAGCAGTCAACAACATGACAACTCTAGCAACCTACCTGTACTCACATCCAAAGACTGGCCTCTTAATTCTAGAGAAAGAGAACACTGAACCTTTGTTGATATTAGTGCATATGTAACCGTGCTTAGCTTGGCTGTAACTCCAAGATAGTAGTTCGCATAACCTATCAGCTCAAAACTCCGTGTCAGAGCACCTTGCTCATGAATACACACACCGTTGCCAGGAACAACGGTTTTAGAGGCACTCAGGACTATAGTAGTACAGAAAGATGGAGATCAACAGTTAAGATACTCGTTATTTGAGGTGGGGATAATAAGCCGAGTTGAGTCGTATGACTGACTACTTACGTAGCGACGCCGATGTCATTTGTTTTGGTTTTTCCTAATTTGTCAATTGCAGTTGTGTATGGAAGTATCATGGAACTTTACAGTAGGTTAATTGAACACGGCTGTTGTGACCGGCGCCCAGGACAACATAGTAAGTCTTGTTCCCAGACGAAAATAGACTCCAGTGTTAGAAACGTAAAGACTCACAGGGCCTGATTCCAAGAAGGCATCTTAAGACATGTCATCTTACATCTGTGACTTTGAGCCACCTGAAGGTCACTTTAAGCCAGCCAATTAGCAGCCAGCTGACTAAGCTAGCCCAAATAGGTTAGACTAGACTAATCTAATTAGGAAGTATTTTACTTTTATAAGTTAAATAGCTATTTTATTAATTTTCTAATATTAAAATTATA